>CAAKHB010002194.1:3972-17628 GCA_901007665.1 Aeoliscus strigatus
CACATACCATATCACCATCATCTTGTGTGACACGTTGTGATTCAATTTGTTGTGTTTGTTGTGTTATTTAGACGACAGTGAGTCCCTGGGGTGTCATGGCACAAAGATTGGTCTCTCTGCAGCCACGTGTCAGAGGAAGCTCATTTTAGTCACAGCCCAAAGCCTGTGAATGTTGGACATAAACTGTTGGCTTCCAGCTCACAGCTAACGAAGAGACCACACCCTTGTTTCTGACACTAAATGTGGAAGTGCTGCTCCCCATTAGTTTGGATTGTACAATAGAAAGCACTAGCTTGTTCAAATCACCCACAAATTGTACATTTTATCAGATTTGATCTTAATTCTGGCTCTATCGAGACACATCTGTCAACCTGCCCTTTGAAGGTGCATCAGTAAGTGGGAAATGGCTAAAATGCCATCACTCTCCCAGACTGGCTTCACTTTCAAAGTCCTCAAAACTGAACAAGTACACACAGTCATACACACATGCAGCGTTACTGCTGCTGAATGTGTGTTCTTCAGATTTTCTTGCAGGAAGGGGGATTAGAGAGAACCATCAGTAAACTCCTCGGGGCAGTGCTGACATTAAACAGCACAAGTGTTTGAGAGATCGATGCGGGTACCTTGAAGCAGTCATACCTCTGGACAGCCATGTGTCCTTCCTAACTCTGTGGCTCCACATGTGACATACACATTAAAGAAAGTGAGAGCACAGGAATGATGCCTAGTGCTGCCAGGAAGCCTTGGAACTTCATCGTGTTTCTAAAGATGGACCGTTCATTTCTGTCAGGGTCGGTGGCACCCGGTGAGACAGATTTGCTTCACAGACAAATAAATGCTGATGATAAGGGCTCATAACAACATGACGAATGGTCCAGCATCATTAGATGTTGGCAGAGTAATGTTGCAATGGCAATGTGATGTTCCCATAAACTACAGCTTATGGGAAACAAGCCAAACCTTTTTAGCTGGCAGGTTTCTTGCACTTATATCACCTCCGTCAACAACTATGAAACATCAGTACAAAGAATATAGCTGGGATAGCATCACTTTTACCAGTGTCACCTCACTAACAATTTGTTTCCTTAATAAACTACATCTGTATTATGCACTTTCTAATACAAAACAAAACAATAGTTTACAATTACAAATGACTATAACATCTAAAAGTGCACAAAACAACTGAAGTCTGTGTGAGTGACAGCAAAGTAGTGACATGTCATGCAGTGTGTATTCCCTTCTTCTTCCAGACGCAGCCAGTGTGCTCATAGAACAGTGACACAAACTAGACTCGACGGAAATACAAAAATATTTTAGTCTCCTCGGCTGCTGTGTGATTCCGCTACAAGGGAAAATGTTATAGACTGCCGAGAACTGACACTTTAAGTCACTCATCATGCCTCAAAGTCTCTCCCAGAGCAGAGAATTTGCAATTCATTTTGCTTTAGTGAACAAAATGTGCAGGCACAGTGGAGGACGAGTCGGCATATGACTAATTAAAGCCCCGGTGTAGTTTAATATTTTGTTCATGTGAAAACCTGATCATATATTATCACCTACCGCTGGGTCAGGCTAAATTAAGGAATACACTGAATCCACTGACACAGGCGGAATCATCAGATCTCCTAGACAACATCCGATTGGATTGCGCAGTGGATGCCGTGTGCTCAAATGAGTACTGAATAACTTTGCATGGATGACATGGCTCACTTTATGTAAATGCCGTCTGTCCATCACACAGTGGCGGTGCTGATCCAGTGTAAAGCAGCATTTTCTCATTTCTGCTTCTTGAGACTTGAGTGTTCGCTAAAGCTGTTTCACCACCAGTGTTGCTCCATCAATCCTTTGAGGAGGATAGTTTAACTGTGCCTACGCATTAGAGCAATCTGTGGCTGGATGCATCCAGATGTGTGACATTTCTTTGGATTCAGTACGTCTGCATTCGTCACCACATAATAAAATAATTTTTCCTGTTTTGTTTGAGCTGTTGCCAGATCATTTTAAACCCAGAAGACTTGACGTATTAAACATCAAAAAAAGAACAGAATGCAAAAATGTATTGTAATACAATTACGCGGCTTTCAGCACCCTTGTGTTTTCATGCACGTAAAACGTCAGTTCTTTCATTGAGAAAAACAAATCATGTGTGCATTTTCATGTTTGCCCCTCTTTACAGAAAAATATCATCAGCCATCTGCGTGTTTCTCTGGTAGTTGTTTAACCAGGAATGTATGGTTGGAATTGGCAGATTGCTGATGATTCACACCACATCAGTGTCGTACAGGTTTATGACACTGCTGGCGGAGGCGGGCTAATGCAGTGGCATGGTGAGAAAAACAAACAGGTCTCTGAGGTGATTAAGACGATTTCTGAGACCAAAACCAATGTGTTTATTTTAACACTGACTTAAATTGTCAGGAGGATGAGGACAGAGGCCTGACGGAGAGCAAGTACATGCTGGCAAATTGTAGCCCTTCGTACAGCCCTTCATCATACAAATACCTCATATAATAATCACATTTCACATTTCACATTCACAGCATCTGAGAACAACACAACTAAAGCTGAAAACAGGTGCCTGACATGTTTTTAAATGTACCTGTGGCAGGGTCAACAGTCCGCTCAATTAAGTGGTCGTCCTGATGAACCCACTCGCCGTTGCACTTGAAGTAAATCTGTGTGGCCGGCGTTGAACGACAGGTCAGAGCGACTGGCTTGTTTTTCACAATGTACTCGTCCTCCGGCTCCACCAGGAAGTGAGGTAACAGGTCGGAGAAGGCAGCGGGAAGTGTTGCTGTGGCGGTGTGCTCAGAACCTTGAAGTGGAAAAAAAAAAAAAAAAAAAATCAGGGATTATAGAAGTGGAAGCTTTCAGGTTCTCAAGTTGTCATACAGGCAGGAATGTTCCCGCAACACAACTGCTTGAGTGAAAATGCACCAAGTAAATATAAAGCAGAGTGTCCTTGTGCAACTACGTTCACACTGTCGGTCTTAATGCCCAATTCCGATGTATTGCTCAAATAAGATTTTTTTTTTTTTTACGTCACACACAGCAATCCGTGGCCTGACCACGGATTGCTGTGTGAACAGCTCAAGCTCCTGAAGTGACCAGCATGCGCAGTTGATCTTTAATGTCATCACACACACAGCGTTGTTTACGGAAGTAACTATGACAACCAGTAGTCTGGTCAGCATTAGCTTTAGCACTAGTCTGACGTTAGTCTGTGGTCTAATGGTTAAAACAATGTGTGGCAGCTGTGAGCTGGTGTCACTGACAAGGAGGAAGAGGAGAAAACGCGGCAACGCAACATACGCACAGAGGATGCCCTGTCTGAGGAGTGGCGGGATCAAGATGTCACGGGTTTCACGTGTCTTTCAAAACTTCAGAGGAACAGGTCATACATTTCATCAGATTGGTCCCGCCCCCGTCTGCGGGACTTTCATTTACAAAACAGTGCAATGTGTGCCAGGATGACGTCAAAGTCGCATTCTATACCACCTGGCTGTTCAGACTGCGGTCACATTAAAACAAAAAATCTGACATGTATCTGATTCAGTACCACATTTGAAAGTGGCCTGAATCTGAGTTTAAAATGTCAGATTCAATGCGACTTGTGCTGTTCACACTGTCAAAAGCAAATTAGAAATGGGTCACATCGACAACAAGTCAGATTCACGTCACTTGTAACTGCAGTGTGAGCGTAGCCTTACAGCAGGGACAGACAGATGGACGGACAGGGTGGAGAAAGAGACGGAGCAGCACTGAGGAGACATGGCAGTCACAGGGCCTGGCCTTGTGTGCTCTTGGCTGGGTCAGGATGGTTGTGAAGTCCGTGTCTGTTCTCCAGCTCTTACTCACAGACCTTTAAATTCACCGCTGATGAACTGGCAGCCATAAATCCCATCTCTGTGACTTGGCCACTTCACACAGCATTATTTACGGCTTTTCAACCAGGACTTTACCCGCATTAAGCAATACAGGACAGGAGGCAGGCAGGTTAGACATGACCGACAGCCACTAAAATCACCTCCTTTATACACTAGATCCTGTTTCTTTTCTGAAAAATCTGATTTGACTCATAGGAGAAAAATGTTGTGAAGCAGAAAGAGGGAGAATGCATTGTGCAGGCCTGTCCTTCACTGAGACAATGCTACAATTTACAGAAAAATTCTGCTCACTGAAGAATGTTCAACACAAACGCTGAATGACACAATGAAGCCTGCGGCACAGACATCCTTCCTCCACAAACGCTGTTTTTCTGTCTCTAAACATATTAGCCTTGTAGTGGGAGGTAGTGAGAGGACACAGTGCAGAGCAGAAAGAAGGAAATAACCTCTTTATATCATCGACACTCAGGGGAGACTAGTAAATCCCAAAATAAAACCCTTTAAAGGAGTGTAATGTTAATTTACAGCACTGAATCTAATATGGGCGACAGACCGGGCATTAACAACCTTCTCCATCACTCCCGATGCATCGGGGGTCCACGTCTCCCGTAATGAAACCGCAACACTTGTGATGACCTTTCTGTCCGCTCCTCGTCTCCTCCCTCAGACATCCTTTGTTCATCCTTGCAGCTTGCTGATGCTCAGGTCAGGGATAATATTCTCTTATGTGACAAACACCAATTTTTGGATAAAGACATTTTCTGTCAGTTCTCCATATGTTAATAGATCTGTTTTCTCCCTTTGTGTCTTGTGTGGGGTGTGTTAATAATTCATCAGGATGGGGTACAGTGAACCCCATTAATTTTTCGTGTACATATTTAACTCTTAATGCAAACTAAATGTTCTGTGTCCAATGAAGGACATACATCATTTGCTGACACTTTGTCTTTCTTCCCATTTTCCTGCCACATTTTCTTATTACAACAGATTTGCACAGAGGAAAATGTCGTTAATACAGCAGCCGCCTATTCAGTTCAACACAACTGCCTGATATAATTTCACTATGTGTTGTGGATGAGGCCAAAGTTCATTATGAATAGACGATAATTGCTTTAACTGAGAGCCAAAACTTTGCTAATAAACAGTGTGCGACCAGTAGGTCAGGCTGTTTGAATGAGCATTGGTCCTGATGGTGGCTGCCTCCCTTAATGGGCCAGCTTCCAAGCTTTGTGAACATGGTCATTACCCGACCGGCCTGACCCTCTGTACTCCCCGCAGACTGAGGTCGACAGTGGGTAAGATTCACCCCACACCTGCCCAGTTAATGATTTCAGAGAGGACGGTTGATGATGTTGAAACAGAAAGTGAAACTGAAGCCACCTGAGACATGAACCAGTGACAAGAACGGCTTGATGAACTCCTGATGTTTTTCACTCACCGCTGGATGTTGTTAACTCCCATTCGCAGAGGTCACATTCAGTGTGAACTCAGAACTCAACTTCAGAGGGTGTTTTTCCGTTTGTGTGTGTGTCCTCACGTATGCAGCAGGGTTACTCTTCCATTTTGGCTCATGCACCTTAGGTTAATGAGGTTAAACATGTAATTTCTTTAGAGAGCCAAATTGTCATTTTATGGAAAGGGATTCCAGTCACGCACTGCTTTATATCAAACTCATAATGGAGGGCTGATGTGTAGTAAATTGGCTCAGATTATTGTCACTGCACAGTATACTTCAAAGTCACATGCACACACACACACACACACACACACTTAGCACAGGGGGTATCAGCCACTTAACAGACTTTGTGCGGGTCAGTGCACAAATCAAATAGACATACAGTAGCACTATGGGCACTGCATTAGATTCCAGTGACTGATTGCTGCAGTCGCTATTAATTGTCAAATGCCTCAAAGTCTGTTGCTAGATTGTTTTGCACACACACACAAACTGTAAACACTGGGGCATTAAATGTCTCCTTGTTGATCTTCCAGCCAATCAAGCTGAATAACGCTGAATGCATTATGACCCAATAGACTTTACATAACCCCTGCGTCTTTTCTTCCAACCTTTATGTCTTCGGGGGGAGATCCGTTGACAGCAGTGCTCTCTCCTCCAGTAGCGCCCTGATCACGCATTCACACTGAGTGATCCGCATGAGCGGTTGGGGCTGAGGCTCTCGCTCAAGGGCGCCTCAGTGTTAGTAATAAGAAAGGGGGCGAGATTTGTTTCAACACCTTTCCCACCCGGATTTATCAAATGGCTTTTAGGTAACAAGTTTCACACATTTTCATTCATAAGTCTCTTATGATCAAGACAAAAAGACAACATTTCATTTGTTTTACGTGTTATTCTTGTATTTCTCAGAAAAGATACACCGGCTGCTGACCCCATATTTGTCTGCAGCTGCTTTTCTCCTGAGAGACAATTCAACTGACCTAAAATAATCCACATACACACCTCCAAAGCAAATACACACATAGTCAGGATGCACCAGCTGCCAGTGTGCTGAGCCATGATGTCCACAGCAGAATTCCTGCTGCACATTGACCGGACGCCTCCTCTGTCCAGCTGACCGATTCAACTCCCAAGTGACACACTAGCCTCCAAAAGACGACGAAATCAGCTCAGTCAAAACATTTTTTATATTACATCCAAACTTCCTGGAATCACTGTAACTATATACATGTGTAGCTCCATTTCTAAAAAAGCGATAAAAGGTAGAATTTGACTTGCACAAGCATCTTCTTCTCTATGAACATATTTTATCACTGCCTATCCAATATTTTACAATGATTTTTACTTCTGTGTCAGTTACTGTATAACCCTCTAGGTGTATATAAATGTCATGCCACATTTTAAAATGTCTCCCCACTTCTTGCCCTCATTTCACAGTTTGTGTTCCAAGAGGTGTCTTTTTTTTTTAATAAGTTGCCTCCCTATTACTTAACTGGCAAGCAAATTGCTAAATGTACAAACATGGAGGAGGTCAGAGGGGCGAAAATCACATCTGGAGAGAAAACAACCTTCTTTTGTGTTTTTCCCTCGTAGCACCAACAGATCCTGTGTCCTCTGGAGCCAATTACAATTTTTTATAATGTCATATCCCCAAAGGAAAGCATCATTGAGCAATCACTGGGCATAATTTACATCGCAGTGATGAGCAGCAGTTATAACACGTGTTTTATGACACCACCACTGTGATACAATGTTCCCTGAAATTAATTCAATTAAAATTACTATCAGAATAATCAACCATTTCATGTTGAGCTGACATGTACAACAAAGCTGTGATCAAATTTGACACGAACATTTTATGTTTTTAAATTCCAGAGGCGAGGACCCTAAAAATAGTTCAGCATTCAGAGAATGTGTTTTCATGTACAGTTCAACATTCAATAATTAAGCATCTTGTAGCATTAAGATTAGCAGAGATCACATGCAGAATAACACACAAGACTCCATTTAGTGCTGGGTGGTATACAGGTTCATACCGAATACCGGTGTTTATTTTTCATATAATATGAATTTTTCATATATCCCAATACCGGTGTATAGCGTACACGACGTCGGGAATATGCGACATATGCGAGTCTCCATTCACCAACATAAATAACTTTGGCTGACTGATTATTTGTGGTCCCACATGTCTCACATTCAGAATATTCTTCACTGAGACAACCATGCTTCAACAAGCACTCCTTCATGCACATTTGCTTGTTCTCTAGCCTGTATTGACTGTACACACACATCCAGACATCCCCCCCCACACACACACACAACAACAACAACAAAAATAGCAACAACAAACATACATATTTGCCTCTGTCAATGTGAAATTCACAATTTGGAGTTCAATCAAAACTGCAGGTTCACACCCAAATTCAAACGTCATTGCAACATCCCCCGTTGGTATGGGAACAATCAATCACTGGCAGGCGAAATCCACTGAAACAGCTGAGATACATTAAAGAAACATGTGGGAGAGACGGCTGCTGAGGAAACTCAAAGTTAATCACATCAAGCTGCTACCAGTGGTGGAGAGATGAACAGATAATAAATAAATAAATACATAGAAAAGTACTTTTTTTTTCAGTGACAGAGGGACAGAAGGCGAGCAGGGGACTGGAAGCAGGGTGGTAGGGTGGTGCTGGGGGTATGTAAATCACTCTCACACATGGCATGTTATTGCAATTTTCTACCATTTAAATGAATAGAAAATTGGCTGCTAAGTATGTACGTTGATGCAGGTCTGTGCATATATTAATTCAGGATACTAATAACACGCTGCCCACGGCGCCCTATCATGACAACATTTCCATGACAGATGTGCTCTAGAGGCTCGGGTCACAGTATCAACTTTGAGAAACACCATCAAACGCTATGAACATAAATCATCTCTGCTGGAACAGGCAGCACTTGAATGATTAAACTGTGGTTTTTGAGTCACGACAAACAGTTTGTCAACAAAAGAGAAAAGTTTAAGCTGTCATTTGTGTAAATGAAGTGCACAGTGGGGATGGTAATGAGCCTTTCAGGAGCTCACATGTTCTTTCTTGTTTGTTGACTCTTATTTGCCAATGTTTCCTGTCATATATTTGAAGCAACACCACAGCAGGGGCGTCCGAGGTTTGCCACTGGCGCTGACACCCCTGACACCTTTGTTTTATTCACCTTTCAAGGCAACACTTTTTTTAGGAGGGTACATTTGCCTTGAGACCTATTAGAATATCATACATCGCTGTCAGGGTGAGAGAGCTGACATTTTGAGAAGGTTGTGAATGAGAGCGCGAGTGAGAGACTTTATTTGTGGTGTTCGTCTGTGCAAACGCATGCGATAAGTGGATGAAACAACACCAACAGCTGTAAAAGCCTGCATTTGCGTAAACAGAACAAGCACAAGCAGGATTTATCCCTTTTTTTGTTACATGATGCGACCTGAGATTCACAAATTAAATTCTCTTTTCTAACAGCATCATTAGCAGAATACCATAATACCATATAGTTTTATATTTTATTTTCTGTCATACAGAATTTTATGAAAATGTCAGCCATATTATTCCTAACACTTTGGGAAAAAATGAAATTGGTGATGGTTTCACTTGCAGATTTGCATATAACAGAAGGGTGGGTTATTGGGCTTGGCGGATGTCTGTGCTCTCCCAGTGCCCTTCTACTTTCCAGATGTTTCCACAGATAATCTAGTTTCATGGCTGAGTCAGTTTTCTATATCAGTGGTTTAATTGCTGGCTGAGACTCCAATAAACTGCACTGCATGATTGAGTGACTCCACTGGCCTTACATCCTTTACCCATGTTACATAAACACTGTCTTTAATTACAAATGTTCAGGCTAAGTAAGACAGCATTTACCGTTATGAAAAAAAATATCATGGCCACGTAATAGATAATACCTAAACAATAAAGAGGGTAATATCTGCTCACACGACAGCAGTTTTCTCCTCTGACTGTTGGTGTCATTTTTTAAGAATAAAGCAATTGGTGTTCTGCTGTTAAAAGCTTCATCTATACACAATCGGTTCTTCAAACTAACCAAAAAAACCCTCTCCCTTCAGAAGTCATAATAAAAAAAAATAAAAAAACAAAAAAAACAAAGAGTGTAGATCACTTCAGATAAAATCTTATTAGAGTGCCATACAGCCCATGCAGACATACTCTGTAGGCTGAGAGGAAGGATTCAACAATGGTTCATTGTAGCAGAAGTCTAAATGGAAATGCTTTAGATTCTTCAAAGCCTCACCTGTTCCGGGGTTCAACGCTTCATGTTTTTCAAAAGAGCCACAGCGATATAAACACATTGTGACTTAATAGCTACACACAGTCCTCAAAGGAGCCGAAAACTGTCAGGGGGCAGATGCAGTCGTAGTCTTTGCCATCCAAGCCACGCACATACTTGCGGATTTGTCGTCCCCTTTCGTTTAGCCAGAAACAAGGTTAACCAGAAGCAAGTTGATTACAGAGCTCGGCTCAGGCAGGGTAAGACAGAGAGGGAAAGGAAGGCTTCTTTCCAATGGATGTTAGGAAATGATGGGAGGAAGAAGGAAGGAAAGACAAGAGATGATTTAGATTACCAAGTCGATCCTCTAATTAGCGGATATGCCCACAGCTAAAATGAGAGCTTTCACACATTTCCTTTTTACAACTAGAACAATTTCCTCTGAAGAAAGTGAAGTAGACTGCCACAACGATCAAGAACGATAAATACTGAGAAGTTTCTTTACAAGAAAAAAATAGACAATGCAAATTGCAAAGCAAAGCAGAAATGAAACTCATCCCATTTGTCATATTACAAACATTACAATGAGAGCTTCCCAGGTAGATAAAACATCTCTTATGCTGCACAGTATGTCCAATCTCCACACAGAGCCAATGAGTAGCGCCTGAAAACACGGTTCAATTTGGCACAATGTCACCCAGCAAGGAGAATGTGTACGTGCTGATGTAGACAGAATCTCTGTGAAGTTACTCAGTCAGGTCCAACTGAGGGAGGCCTCCTGACACTTATCAGCTATGTCAACCAGCTTTTTCTTTCTCTTCCTGCTCATCTCTTACTCCTTTGTTGAATAAGGAACTACGGAGGAAAAACAATGGTGTAATTACTGTGAGGGATCACGGGGGCTCTGCAGCATCAGACGGAGAATTAGAACACAACAGATTTGATCCACAACAAGGCTGAGATAAAGCATCACCTGTTCAACTGTCATCACTCAAACACAGTATCGGTGTCAACTTCACTGCAAAGACAGTCAAGACAACAGATCACTGGAGAAACTCCTATGAGCTGCTGCACTGACACCTCATCCATTTACAACAGGCTACACTTAAAGATCATCTGTATACCACTTCAATACAAGGAAGACATGTTAAAATCAAGTCAAAGTGCACCAAAAAATTCACAAATTTGCCACTGTTACATCAATCAGCTTAAACAAAAAAGCCCTAAGACTGGCAAATGTTGCCAGTTCCACCTCATTTGCATACTTAGATCTGATTACATTGCAGGCAGAAACAGCGATGACAAACACAAATAAGTGGTGTAAATGAAAAGGTCTGTTGCCGGATGTCATTATCCAGATAAAGTACCCCGATACAATTCATATGCTAATATCCGATGTAAATTTTGAGTCCACAGTTTACTTGATTCACAGTCTTTGTTGGTCTGCTCAGACTGGCTAATTAGCTGGCAACACAAAGTAGCTGAAGGTGATGGAAATGCAATTAGCATGAAGAATTTTAATGCTGTTGCAGTAGCAACAAGGTCAGTAAGATTTAT
Source organism: Aeoliscus strigatus (assembly GCA_901007665.1). Lineage (NCBI taxonomy): Eukaryota > Metazoa > Chordata > Actinopteri > Syngnathiformes > Centriscidae > Aeoliscus > Aeoliscus strigatus. The sequence continues at coordinate 15,151 of CAAKHB010002194.1, forward strand.
CAGAGAGGATCAGTCATGCTATCATGACAATCCATTTAATAGTTGAAAGACAAGAGTTAAAGTCGGGGATCGATATAATCGTTGGACGTAAACTTTGCAGACAATGAAGTGGATAGTCTAACTCATAGGACAAAAATCATTTTCCCCCATGTAAACATGCAATATAGTTACGTTCACTCATACTCTGACAACTTTTTATCCGCTGTCCATGGGTAACTGAAGCGCGCTATGGGGAAACTTTACTGACCCATTTTGGGAGGACACCTCTATATAAACCTGTACAGAGAAACTGTGCGATGTTAGATGTGTTTAGAAATTGCAATCACTTGTGTTAAAATCATTATTGTATTACTTATCTTATGGTGGGGAAAAAAAAAAACGTATAGATCAAAAACATTCTTGTGATAACCACAAAATTCACCATAAAAGTTAGAGCAGGCAGCATCAGATCAATTAAATGTGTTTCTGCGTCTGACAGGCCCATAATTAATGTTGTTAACGTTGTTGTTGTTCAACAATGCATTTCAGGTTCCCAATGAGTCATTTAGACTCCCACACCAGGAAAAATAGGTTCCAGGTTGAAAAATACCAGAATTATCCCTGAGCAAGTAAAAGTATATTTGTTCCTGTGGCAGATAATTACACGCAGAAAAACAAGGTTTAATGAGTACAAACTGAGTAACCCTAGAACCGTGCTGCTAGCATGGCTGACATGTTTTCGCTCACTTAATGAGCCATGATAACACAGATGCCTATGCAAAGTCACATTTAACATCTTTCCTACGTCTTCCATATTCCAAAGAGCCACATCAAGCGCCAACTGTTATCCATGCGTGAAGTGATTAAAGTATGTTGCAACTGTTAGAAATGCATAGAAGGCTGCAGAGTTATGAGGGGACACTCGTTTAACACAAAGTTACAGCAGCGGATCGGGAAGCTCTGAATCAGAGCGTGAAGTATAACTGAGAAACAGATAGAAAGGTGTTGAGAAAGGGAACAGAGCTGATCATCTGATATTCCAAGTCAACCAAACCGTGTGTGTTGAGGGAATCAGTCAGGGAAGCAGTCTGCAGAGGGAGGACACACTTCAACATGTACACTTTTTCTTCTTCTGGTGCAGCCCCATCCTGTTCACCTTGAGACTTGTGTTGTTTGACCTCTGTACATCGATACACACAAGACTCTGAACCTCGTCTGACAACACAGCTGATATTTCTAGCATTTTTTTCTCATTGCACACTATCTCCAAGGTGCCGATAGAAGCTGGAAAAGGACATGATGGTTCTGCACTTGAGCACTGTGCTTGTTCTGCCTTAACCTGAGCTCAGGTGTAATGTTAAAGGCTTTAAACTACTTTATGCTCAGACTGCTGATGCTTACATAATGTAGGTTCCCATGCTGGTGGCGGACGACTTCTCACACATTGAAACGCTATTCATATTAGAAAATCAGTGAACTGTGGCAGTTTGTCAGTGCTACTGATAACTGATAATAAAAAGACCATGAGGTAGTTAAGACAGTCACATGGCTTTTTTAAATTTAGCCTAATAAGATCTCTTTTTTTGCATGCACAGCTTGGGCTCCGGAACCCAACTCCTTGAGAGAGGTTCTACTCTCTTCTCTGGAGTTGCCCGTGGTGAGAGGCGGCGGGCTGGTGTGGGCTTGCCTATAGCTCCCCAGCTTAGCCACTATGTGTTGGAGAGATGGTTGTTTCCCTTCGCCTTCAGGTTGGGGATAAGTCTCTTACTGTTGTCTTGGCTTACAGGCCAAACAGCAGTGCAGAATAACCTGCCGTCTTGGAGTTATTGGAGATCCTGAGAGGAGTATTGGAAGGTGCTCCAACCGGGGACTCCATCGTTCTCCTGGGGGAATTCAATGCCCACATGGGCAGCGACAGTGTGACCTGGAGGGGAGTGATTGAGAGGAACGGCCTCCCTGATCTGAACCCGAGTGGTGTTTTTTGTTGGACTTCTGTGCTAGTCACAGTTTGTCCATAATAAACACCATGTTCGAGCATAAGGGTGTTCACAAGTGCATGTGGTACCAGGACACCCTACGCCGGAGGTCATTGATCGACTTTGTAGTCGTGTCATCTGACCTCCGGCCGTATGTGTTTTGTTGTGTTTTGTTGTGGTTTGTTTTCTCCTCCCTCTTCCCTCTCCGGTGGCAATGGAGGTGTGGCCAGACTGATTGGTGCGCAATCAGCGCACTGATAAGGATCAGGTGCTCCTGCTCTTAAGCTGCACTCTGGCTTCACCCCACTGCCAGGTTGTTTGTGCTCCCATGCGCCACACTTTTTTCCTTGTGTTTGCTATTCTAGTTATTCTCGTCTGGTTTGTTGTCTCGTTTTCTCGATCCGCCTAGTGCACGCTTTTTGTTGTTTGCTCATTTCTCCTCCAGTTTTTGTGGAGCGCTTTATGTTTTTTAGTATTCTCTTCCGCCCTTGCGGCTTTGTTTATTTTCCGTATTGCTTGTTTC
>CAAKHB010002194.1:17648-38187 GCA_901007665.1 Aeoliscus strigatus
TTTGTGCTCCCATGCTCCACCCTTTTTTCCTTGTCTCGTTTTCTCGATCCGCCTAGTGCACGCTTTTTGTTGTTTGCTCATTTCTCCTCCAGTTTTTGTGGAGCGCTTTATGTTTTTTAGTATTCTCTTCCGCCCTTGCGGCTTTGTTTATTTTCCGTATTGCTTGTTTCCTGCCCGCTCGCCACGGCGCAGTGATTTGCTGTTTGCGGCTGATTTTGCGTTCTTCTTTGTATTGGTGTCTAGCCCTGTGACCTGCCTGTGCAATAAACTGCCTGTTGCTCGTTTATACCATTTCTCTGAGTGTTGTTTCCTGCACTATTGGATCTGCCTCCAAACCTCAGGCTACCGCCCTTGACAGCTACCCCCAAACCCGGTGGTGGTCACCAGAAGTAAGGAAGGCCTAAGCTGAAGAAGTCCCATCGAGCCTTGTTGGCTCTCGATCTACCGGTCAATCAACCCTCACCTCTGGTCATGAACTTTGGATCATGACGGAAAGAACAAGATCCCAGATAAAAGTGGCCACCCTTCGTAGGATGGTGGGGTGCTCCCTTAGAAATAGGGTGAGGAGCCTGTCACCCGGGAGAAGCTAAGAGTAGAGCCACAGCTCCTTCACATCGAGAGGAGCCAGCTGAGGTGGCTTGGGCATCTGTATCAGATGCCCCCTGGAGGTATTCCAGGCATGTCCCACTGGGAGGAGACCCCGGACACGCTGGAGTGACTATGTCACTCGGCTGAAGGAGGTGTCTGGGGAGAGGGAAGTCTGAGTGTCCCTTCTCAGGCTGCTGGCCCCGGATAAAGCGAAGGAAAATGGATGGAAGAACAATAATACAATAATAATAATTTATTGTGTTTCAAAAGACACTTTTTCATATTCTCATACAGCCAGAGATGCATTGCTGAGGTTGTACATTTAGTTTCCTATTACACTGAGAATTAGAAAAGGCTGGGACATTCTCTTGCTGTATGTTTGTAAACTCCCCAAGTTGTAACTTTAAAATAAATCACGTGATGTCTGCTGAATAATGTTTTTATTTATATACTGTAAATCATGTGTGTTTATCCAGAGCACATTGTCAACAATAAGAAAAACATAAAAGTGCAATTTGTCATTCAAGTAAAAAAAAAATACGGTAAATATAGTAGAGTAGTAGAGAGTACAGTAAATAGAGTAAATATTCCGTTGGCTGTTACGACACCGATACGGCCGCAACCTTCTTCTGGGCTCGAACTTTCTAACTAAATTTCTCCACTGTGGGACTAATGGTGTCTCTTATCTCTCTTATCTTAACTGACGCTCTTCTGACAGATGATGTAATGTGTCTAGACTGTGTCACAGTATCAATAAAACACCTCAACATAAATGAGGAGCATGGAGGGATACTAAAGCTGCTAAAACTGTAGGTACAGAGCTGTAGTGACATATTGATCAGTATCATTGGTCGGTATATCAGTGAAGTGCATATCAGTAAGGTTCTGAGTCAGGAAACAGTTTACCACACTGTGACAAGCACCAAGGCCGGAAACACATCAGGCACCTCGCTAATGGGTTAAAAAAGCTCTTATAGGTGTTAGGAAATGAAGTTGCTAACTGCCCCTCTCAATGAATCAGTTTCCTGCTGAGTAATGCTGGGCTTAAACCTAACAGTATTCAAAGTCAGAGGGAAAATTTTGGGAGTTTTACTGGAGTGGCGGCGCGCTCCCCTCATCCCGATCGTTTAGTGTAAAATGGTAATCTCAGAATGTCTTTTCCTAGTCTCGTGTTTGATATTATCGCAAGTCTTTTGGTCTTTGTGGTGACATAATACCATTTCAGGGTGGGTACATGTAGAACAGAAGCTGTACATGTCTTTGTTATGACCATATTTTTCAAATCAAACTGAAACCAACAACTAATAATTGATCTCAATCAAAAATGGAATCTTGTTGTAGTCTTGTAAATAGTGACCCTGTAAGATTCACAGCCTTTAAAAATCTCAGTCTGAGACTAAAAGCGTGTCTTTAGATGTGAGCATGTGTGAGATGACAGTTTTCCAAGAGTCTTTTCAAAATCTGCCACATTGAATATCATTCGATACATTTACTGACTTTGTGGTATTTCGTAGCAGGGAAATGTTATTGTATCTTGCAAAGTCAATTTGTCTGTATCGGACTACATCCAAATAGCACTATGCTTATTTCTAAAGGACTGCTTACTTTGTTGGCATTGCTGTTGGCAGACCCTGACTCCTATATCTGTTTATGTCTTACACTCTTCATAAACATTTTTTTTCCAGTATTAATTCAGGTTTAACTGCTGGAAAACCAAATTGAATTTGTCAGCACAATGGTCTATTTTTCTTTGCTTTTGCAGCAAGGTCATGGACTTTCTCAAACTGTCCTTGATATTCTGGCATCGAACCTGTAGCTAGGCCCTCATAACACAAATCAAACATGCAGAAGAAAATTCAGTGAAAAAGTAATGTTGTTATCACAGCGTGGAGTTGAGCAATGGAGACCATTCTCCTGAGGTAAATAGGAACAATAGTTCAAGTTCAGTTTTACATTGCAGAGACAGAAATGGCTTCCATGAACAACAGCAAATGACATGACAAAAAAGGATAGGAAAAGAGGCATTTGTTCCAGGAAGATTTTCCAGGAGAGTTCCAGCCTTGAGTCTTTTTATGAGTGCTGTCACACTCTTACCTCCAGAACCAAGACACATACAGGCAAGTGTTTTAACATCACAGAGAACTTTTGTCCAAACGTCACCTTCTTCTTGCTCGGTGTGCTACACAAAAGAAAGTGGTGGTGACAAACTGCAATTAGTCTTTTTTGTTGGTCTTGCTTGTTGACACACCAGTCGAGAGCGAGTCTCAAACTACAGACTCATTTTGAGATAATTTGAATGTTTGGATAATGGAGTGATGAAACGCACCGGCTGAACTTGATTTTAATTACAATTCAGACTCTGAAAAAGAGAGCTGATTGCTGTATTACATAAGTATGACATGCTTTACTTCAATATACCTGCTTTGGTTTCTCTGTCTAGAAAATTTCCCTGCGGACATGTTGTGGCTTTCAGCTTGTACATGTGAGCAGAGCAGAGCAAAAAGAAAGATGGGATTCAAGTTACAGAGGAAACAGGAAAGCCAAACATAAAGGATGCTATAAGTAGCAAAGTAAAAAAAAAAAAAAAGAAAAAAAAAGAAAGAAATCCTAGTTATGGTTGTTTACATTTTATGATTTAAACCCGCATTCTTATCTCCCAGTCAAATTATCAAAATACATAAAAATACCATACCATGAAATCAGCCAGGAAATAATAAAGACACACAAAAAAACCCACTTAGCATTTAATGTCTTTCAACGATGATATTATTAGTTAGTAGTTTGCTGATGCTTGTCCAGTCACTTACATCATCAGTTCATCATAGATACATGTTAATCGATTCAGACATTAGTTGAGCCGAGCTCAAATAGGATTTGAGTTTGAATTATTTTAGTCTTTGTTTTTTGTTAGCTTCAAACGTACTGTTTAAAATGATTGTTTGGTTCAGAACTGGACTAAAATGTTTTAAATGTGGAGCTTTCCACTTTACTTTATCAAGCTGGGACAAATGAACTCAAACAAATGAGAGCAATTGGCAACAACACTGGCAGTTTTTAAGGTAGAAAACATCACCTGAGTTAATTTTGACAACTTGACAACGGGACTTTGAGGTTGTGTCAGTTTTCGATCATGGGATGATGGTGTGTTTAACCACCTTATGGGCCTTACTGAATGTGGGGTAATATGTGTTAATGTCAGGGAAAAGATCTTTTCATTGATAAAGAGAGACAAATTTTGCTTGTGCATTGTGAATAACACTGATATAATGATGATGAATTTCCTACACTGAGTGCTATATCATTGACATGCAGGAGATGACAACGTGCAAAATAAAGCTATTTCACTCAGAACTATATTCCCCAGGCAGAACTTTCATGTTATTTTCAATATTTCTAAATTCCTTTGGACAACTGAATTGTTTAAGCACTTGTACTTAGGTTTCAACAGATAAAAGCTGATCGTATCTGCTGCTTTGAGACGAAGACAGTTTCTTCTCTCTCAATTTAATGATGAAACCTGACCTATAAAAAAGTCCTGTGGTGTTTTATATACAATACTTTCTGTTTTAGTTCTGTAATTAAATCTACATTTACAGTAAATGGGCTCTGGCAGTTTTCCTGTCTGAGCTACATAAATTTTGTTTTCAGGCTAAAAACAGTGTTGGATACAGCAGTAGTGGCAAATAGACTGTTGTTAATTATGACTAGTAATTAACACTTAAAGAGGCAATTTTATTCAGGCATGGATTTCAATGCTATCATTAACCTTTCCTTAAAGACGTCAGTAGGACTGTAAACCATACTTATAATAATAATGCTCAATTCTTAATAAATATAAAATTAAAAACAATTCTCTAACTCAAAGAGAATAAAAGTCAGGACAAAGGATTATAATCTGGATAAAACAAGCATTCAAGCTAATTAAATCAAAGCAAAACCCTTAAAACTACTTACAACGTAAAGCAAACTATGAAAATAAAACAATAACAACAACATAACCATAAATTAAATGAAACATAATATTAAAAGCCTTGTGAGGGTTCAGGCATAAGCTGTTTAAAACTTAATGTGGAAAAAAGAGGTTCTGAGCGTCAACATTCTTTCCATTCAGTCAAATTATTGGCTAAATATGGTAAAATTCATGCATTCAACTGAGCTTCATCTCAGCTATCTTTACCAGGAGTCCAGCCGACACAGAGGCTGAACAGCAGCCAGATGACAACCAGCCACTGTCCAGAAGAGCTGCTGGCTGAGGTTGTGAATGTATGTCACTAAATAAAATGGCGCTTTTGTTCTTTGTTGTGAAAGATCAGTTTTCTGATGTCCACTGGCAACCAGTGCCGCCACCCCACCGCTGCACTAGAAAGATAGATTGCCTATTTTTTGTCTCCTGGACAGGAGCTGAGCTGGTGACACCTGCAGGACGAGCACAGTTTAGCGAGCTCCTTGTCACCTAATGTATGGATGCACTGATGTGCAGTGACTGGGCCTGGCCTACCCAACACACATTAAGAGTCAGCTGTTGTGCCTCATCTGTCTGACAGCAACAAACAAACGGCAAACACACTGAACTGAACCATCTACCTTCACCCTGTGTGGCCGCCATTGATGTAAAGACTGTCAACATCACATTAAACCCTTACTGTATGTGATGTTTTTGCTACATGATACATGTGCTACATTGTGCACTGGTCTGGTGGGCCCACTCTGCCAAATGGGCTTTTAATTAATACATAGTAATTCATAGTAATTCATGTTTACTTCCTGACAATTACGAGTTATAGCGAGTCTATAAATGGACAATATTTGTCATTTACCTCTGTTAGAGTACATTAATGAATAGGTGCATTTTTTGAGAAATCAAGCTAAATACACTAAGACGTATGTTTAACATGTATGTTTATTTCTTCATTTATACTAATACTACTACTCATGAGTACTACATTTTTACTTTTCTTTAGCATGGAGGACACCAGGGATGTGTTGGCCATGAACACCAACTTTGATGAGGTGCAGTGCAAAACTTTAAATACTTCCAGGTCAGTGGACCCAAACAATACGTATGGAATTTAAATACATAGGTGCAAGGTAAATTTTTTTTCTATCATATTTCTTATAGTAAATATTGGAATCAGGTCTCAAGGACCCAAACAAAAACCCGGCTGATTTGGAAATATTCTCATAAAAGTCTTGATTAGGTTCATCCGAGCAGCTAATTCTAGGATTTAACGAGGTGTGTCTATGATCACAACGATGCAACATAAATATTGTAAATTCCATGTTTCTGCAGTAAATGAATATGATAATTACAGTAAGTATGAAAACAAATGAAGGACCTAAAGAAACCAATCAACTTCTCATGTAATCAGCTTTCCTCTAGCCAAGTCTGATGTCTTAGGTACTGTAACATTCATTATGAGATAATTTCAGCTTCAGAAAGAAAGAGCCTCCCCGCCCTGCTGAGAAATATGAGGGAGACACCCTTTTCAAAGTTTGAGCCCATGAACCCCTGAAAGGTCTGTTCATGCCCCTGCCGGCATGAATAATCACCCCCAGCTCCCATGTAATGTGCTTTGGATGATATATAGGTGCACATTTATTACTCCTCTGCTTCCACCTGGCTAGGAGCAGCAAGTCTTCCATTAATAAGAAAAGTCCCAGGCCTACAAGATGACATCTGCACTGACTACAGGATTAGATGGACTGTAAGGACTGCCTGACCTAATTGGTATGAAACGGAGTCGCATATGGCTCGTATTTACCAATCTCAGAGCATGACAGAGACTGTGGTTCTTATTAGCACGTCTGTTCAACAGTTAAGGCCACTTGTGCTGGTAATCCCTGTCCACACGCAAACACCCTCGCTCGTCATATTGTAAGATTTCTGTCATCTCAGCAGGGAGGGAGAGTAACAAACCAACCGAGACATATCCAGGCTTCAGCGAGCAGACACATATGCAAGACACGTCTCTCTTTACCATTGAAGATTAGTCCTGCAGGATAACGCTTTCTTATTTGAATGGTAATGTGGGATTAAAACTGCCAACATTTCTCTTGGTTTTACAGGATTAAAGCGTCATTACATGACATCCCTTAGCTGTCACATTAATTGTAAAATTTTGCCCTTCAGATGAACAGGTCAGACCAATGACTTGAAACAATAGTAATGTTTCAGAGTCACACTGACATGATGTTAAAACAAACTGTAAGGGAACATGTTAGAATGAACAGATTCTACAATTTTAAGACAGTGTTGTTAACATGTATTTTAATGATAGCTATTTTTGTTCATGGAAATTAGTAATTCGAGCTTTTCTAAAGTGAAATAGAAGAAAAACAACATTTGGCAGCTTTACAGCTGTTGTCCCTGCACCCTCTGAAAGCTGCTGTTTGTCTCGACCAACCTTCATGCTCCCACTTCTCCCACTCTTACCTGCAAGTGCATTTAATAAAAGGTGTGTATGTGTGTGTGTGTGTGTGTGAGTGAGAGAGAGAGTAGCCTTCTACACTATACACACTATACACAACACTATATACTGAAGAAACAATCATGGTACTTCAAATGCAAAAACATTAATTTCACATGCAGCACCATTAGCTGCTTGGTGTGCGTGTCTTCTGTTCACATGCAGATGCAGCATCCCTGACAACGCATGTTGGAGACACGGCATAAATCAATTTATATCCATCAGCACAGAAATGACTTATTTGTCCAATTTATGACTGAGTGTCCCATTCTGTTGGGAAGACAATTCCTATGCTTCATGATTGAAATCAACCACCGGGAAAACCTCACCAGCACCCCCAGAAGAGGAGCCACTCTTGCAGTCAAAGTCATTGATTTTCAGCAGGAAATCATCAAGGCGAATCTTTGGTAAATGAGAGCGTGGAGATGGCAAATGGTCCAGTTCAGTGGGATATTCAGTTATCACTGTATTCTTTTGTAGACCATGGTGTGCAGCTATTTTTAAGCTAGTGGTTAAGTCCAGTCTCTCCCAGTCAGAGAGCATAAAGTGCAAATGGATGGCACCATTGAGCACAGGTGTGAATCCTGTGGCTGCTCTGATGCTGGTGCACTGAAGAATTTGAGCCGGCACTGCTAGTAAAGAAAAAAGTAAAAAAAACGTTCCTCAAATCTCCAAAGCATGGTCTGTCTATACTAACATGACTATTAATGGTGAATGTGTGAACTGATGTTATACCAGCTATAACTCTGACACATCTGTGCAGGTGTATGTTACAGGGGTCAAGGGGTCATCAGTCACCCCCGTAAACAGCAGGGGCAGCAGCCCCGACATGAGTCAGATATTTTGATGTCTGATAACGTCTGTGCCATGAAGACATGGTGGTGGATGTGCCTATGTCTGTGCTGAACTGAACTGAAATATTAAACACACTTTCCGCTCTGTTGTGGTCAATGTGTGTGTGAATATTTCTCATTCAGTCTGTATGCTGCAGTGGTGTAACGTTAAAATCTGAAGCAGAATAGGAAGTTACTTGAAGTTACTTGGTGACAGAAGCCGACTAAACAGCTCCCACCTGCAAATACATATGTATATTGCCTGTGGCCTTTAGTAAAAAAAAAAGTATGTGAGAATAATTATAATTTATTTCAGTGTAATCTTGTCACGACTAAGTATGAGGAAGCAATATCATCCTGAAGCTCCAGGAACTCTACTGTGGATTCTGTGCTGCAGTGTTACTGTATGAAAATGAGCTTCTTTGATGTTTGATTAAAAACATCTTCCTTCTTTGACTCCCTGTAAGAACTGTTTGAAAATTAAAAGGGCTTGAATGAGAAACTTTAATATTAGGCCAACAACTCAAAGCCACTTTGGGAAAAACTTTGATCACACCTTTAGTCGGTCAGAACAACAAATGTGACAGGCAGCGCTGGCACAGGTGGGAGAGCGGGTGGAGCAGCCCGTCAAGTTCCGAGTCGACTTTGACTCTTGGACTTTGAACCTCTCAATGCACCACTGCTGAGTCAGCAGCATCTGTGGTGGAACTCTTTCCCTATGCCAGTTAGAAACATGTCACAGGATCCTGTATGGCCAGAAGGAACAAAAACCCGAGGTCTAAAATGCAGAAATGCTAGAATATTAATTTTCACTGATGTAAATATGTTTTATGGAACCTATGTGTGTGTGTGTGTGTGTGTCTTGTACATTTTGAATTATCATTTTTCTAGTTTGTTATTTTATTTTATACTTGCACACGGTGGATCAGAAAGAACTGCATTTAAATTCTGTGTATAGCAGTTATTCACAATAAAGTCAACTTTGAAATAATCTCCTCACAAGGGACTAATAATAGATTTTTTTTTCTTTTTCTACCTTCAGTTTGAAATAAAAAAAATCCTCTATACACCATAATTATCTAAAACAATGACAATCTGGGTCAGTTTGATCAAGTGAACACATTTTTACTGCAGGATCACATCATCGGGAGTTACATGCAAATAGGAAAAAAAATCATCCAGTTAATCCGAACACTCTTTGCCAGATGTCAAATTATAAACATTAAGAAAGAAAAATGTCAACGTCAAACATCAGTGGCAGCGGTAGAGACAGGAGCAATGTGTGTCTGGCTGTGCCTCTGCTGACAGCGCGCGATAAAGATTAAGGCAAAAAAACATCTTTGTTCTGGATGCGGATACCCTTAGTATGGAAATAGTTTTTGAGGCTAAAGCAACCAATATGATAAGGGGTGTTAGGCCGATTTCTCCCGTGAAGCACAACAATGTCGGTCCTTGCGTTTGTTGCCATGTTTGATTTGCATCTAAAGAGAAATGAAGAAACTTGCAACACGGTAAATACAATTTTCATTTCCTTGATTTCATGAGAACGTTTGCAGCTGGGCTTTCCACACTTTGGTATTTATCTCCGAATGTCAGCTGATCTTCACTTGATATATGTCCAAAGCCAAATCCAAAATCAAAAATAATACAGCAAATGAAACGTCTCTTCATTAACCACTAATTAAAAATATTACAACATATTAATCATGAATTCTAGAAAGCTGTAGCATGCTGCTGTGTCAGCTTTAAACTGCTGCCGATTACACAGCTGATTGACGGCCAGCCTGAGGAGGAGAGGGATCTGAGATGAAGCGGGTCCTGAAGGGTGATGCATTTATTTCATTGTCCAAAGGCAGAAAAGCATCAGTGAGAAAAACAGGTGTGGGGTATAATGTTTGAGGGAGCTGTATTTTCATTTGAAAGAAGCCGTCAACAGGACAAAGAGCCGAGTGCTCCACTGCACTGTGGTTTATGAACAATAAAAGGCTGGGGCTGTGTTATAGGCGCTGTGTGTGGGTGTGTGCACACATCGGAAAGCGTGCGACTGAATCTCCTGAGCAGCTTAAGTGACAAGCAATGGAAATAGCGTTTTCCTAACAGGCTCCTTCCAATAATTGCTGGGAATTCATTGCTCTTTCTACCTGTCACAGCAGGAGAAAGTGCAAAATGTATTTAAAGCAGTCCTTAATGCTATTTATTACATCTTTCAACTGCCAGTGTGGAGTGGCTGCACATAATTGTGGCCACAGGTCAGCTGATTGGAAAGCCAACCAATCTTTCTGTTTCTCAGATTGAATCCTGATGCCCAGGAGATGGGACATTACTTGACATGGACCTAAAATGATGTTAAGGACCATTAGGTTCTCAGGTTGTTAAAGCACTTGTCACACTCCAAAGGCATCCATCTGTACAACGCTCGCTTCAACCAATAGATAAGTAATCGCTTGAGAGCAGGTACACAGTGTTACAGCAACAGCGTCCTGAAACAGCCCCACCGACCAACAAGCACAGACTCCGCAGAACGTGGCGGCATCATGAAGAAACTTATCTTGGAGAGGAAGTCGGTCCCGTCAATCACAGAGATTGTACTTTCATATCAAAAGTCTCTCAGTGCAGCAGGCGACTTGCCCTCAGTACTATAATTTTTATGGCAGCTGTGTCATGGAGACACTTTTAAAAAAGCAAAACCAGTTAACAAAGGTAGTGGCTGAGTTACCTACACCAAGGAAATTATGTGTTTGTCAGCGTTTGTATGTGTTTATGGTTTAATTCTCATCATTTTTTCTTTACCAAAGATGTATATGGGCCCAAAGAAGAACCCATTCAGTTATGGAGGCCAACAGGTATGTGCAGTGATACTGATAATTACCTCCACTAAGGAGGTGATGAGATAAGTGAAAGCTTTATTGTCCCACAGTGGTAAATTTAGATTGTCACAGCAGCAAAGTCACAGCACTGAAGAAACTAAAAATAGGGGACAGCTCCTTAAATACATTCTTGTGAAAACAACAAGGTATGAGTGGAGGAGATGTATTTACGATTTATATCAGGCTCTAATTTGAAGCTGAGGACACTGTACTAGCATCAGTATGTACTATGTTTATATGAAAAATAAAAATAAAAATAAATTAAACATAGATACATAGTTCGCAAAAGCAGTGTTTACAGGATGTAAGAATATCTAAGTAAACATGCAATCTTCTTCTTCTCCTTTCGGCTTTGTCCCTCTTCAGGGGTTGCCACAGCGAATCATCGATTTCCATCTTTCCCTGTTCTCTGTATCCTCTACTCTGACTCCAACTACCTCCATGTCCTCCCTCACTGCATCTATAAACCTCCTCTTTGGTCTTCCTCTCTGTCTCCTACCTCCAACTCCATCTCTAACATTCTCCTACCAATGTATCCACTGTCCCTCCTCTGCACATGTCCAAACCATCTCAATCTAGCCTCTCTAGCTTTTTCTCCTAACCTTCCTGTCTGTGTTGTCCCTCTGATGACCTCATTCCTAATCCTTGTAAGTAAACATGCAATAAGAAGTATAAAAACAGAATATATGTATCAGATTAAAAAGTATATATATATATATATATATATATATAAAGGATATTCACACCATGTTGAAATTGTGCTGGTAGATGAGTAATAAACACATCTGAGTGAGGTGATAATACTCCACATTGATTTTTTTTTTCTTCATATAAATTCATAGTAGTGTACCAAGTTTTATGTTTCCAGTCACAGGGTCAAAAAGCAGCTGGAGGTCTGCTCTCTGCGTGTGCCTTTGATTACGTTTCATTAATCAAGTGGTCCTTGGACGGACACAGACAAACTGTGACACCTCGACCACAGCCGTAGTATCCTGCTTAAAATCACCTTTGAACACCTTTGAACACAGTAAACATGGGTTTACTGCAGGTTAAAAAAAAAAACAAAAAGCACCCACCTACAGTGTGTTGCATTAGAAAAACAAGCTGTTTCTGTTTGCTCCTCGCTGACCATTCGGTATTACTCCCACTTCGTCATCAGGCGCTGAAGCTTCTGTTTGGATTTGTTGTGCTGATCCAGCATTACTTAAACTTAATTATCAGCTGCTGATCACCAACTTCATTTTATTCAAAACTTTATTTGAAATATCTGCCTCCATGTGCGTATCTAAGTTCAAACAGCAAATTTGAGCTCTCAGCATGGGACACATGAATATCTTTCCCCATGTTCGGTGTATGTGAACAAAAAATTCAAGATGAGTTATGTAAGTTTCTGACTAATTCAGTTGAAATAACTATGCAATTGTATCTTTTATAATTGGCTAGCTGACATTCCCAAGTGAAGCAAAGCAATGAATCGTGTTTGCTTGAGGAACAATAGTTGAGCTAACTCTACTCAGCAGACAATACGTTGTTAGGAACCAGAGCTGTGTGGTGTCAGAGAGAACGATGATTAGTTCTTTAAAGGTTCAAAGGACGAGCTCCTCTGCTCCACTTCGACTCTGTTTTAAGACAGTTCATCATTAAAAAAACACCCAGAACTAGAACTTTGATGTTTGACTTTTATCTAGACTTTTGCTGAAAAATATGATGCCTTCAGCACAATTTGGAAACTAAAAAAGATACTTTTGTTCTTGTTTCTCTGACTACGGCTTAAATTAATCTTTGCACAAATGCAGTAGAAGCAACACACCGACACAGTAGAAATATACCAGATATATCTCTAAACATAAACTATTGTAAATAAACACACACACACACACACATACAGTATATATACACACACACAACAAAACCCTGACATGAAATTTAACAATCAAAACAAGGAGCACAGTTGTATCTGAGGGGACAGCAATGGTTGGGTAATACACTGAATAAGAATGTAATCACTCTTCATGTTCTGCATACTAACCATCCCTACAGACGTTATTACTGCAGGCTCCAGTGGTCACAAGAGCAACAAACAGTGTTTGGCTGCTGTGTGATGATGTTTATGATGCACATTTCTAACAGCACCAAAATGCTTAATCACTCTAAGTTGTTTTCAAAATGCAGATGTGTCATCATCAAACAATGTTCACATACACCTTCAATCAAATTAGTAGCATGTTGACAGAGATTTCCTGCTGTGATGGTCCCCCGATGGACACAGCATGAAGCTGACCTACACAACAAATCTGCACATGAAATACATGCCCAAGGAAAACAGTTAGCACTTGAAAAATCTTTTTTAAAATTTATTTTAACCTGCGTACTCATGGCTGTAAATGAGTGGAAACCAGAAAATGCAGCTGACTTTATAAGAAAATTGATCAATAATATAGACTGAGACTTAATAGTAATGTAAAGTTTTTGTATAATTTGCTAATACGCAAAATTTCCTCTAGGTTATCACTTTCTTGATGTTTCACTAAAATATACATTTCTTAAAAATGTAAGGGCGAAACAACAAAACCCTGCCACCTTACCAATGCACTCCAGCACACATAATGCAGAGTGGCTGCTTAAATAAAAACCTTACACCAAAGCCATTGATTTATCCTCTCAGCGGAGCAACTGGAATCAAATTGTTATTTGGACCTGCTCCATTTGCTATATTCAGTAAAGGCATGTCATTCTTCTGATGACAGTCAGTATTGATTTTTAGGCCGGCCTGCTCTTAATATTGGCATTGTACAATAGAGCGAGCACAAAGGATTTTCTCTGGATAGGAATGCTGCATTCAATTAGCGCTTGCTCCAGAAACTTCGAGGCATTTTTCATGTAATTCTTAAAATTTCACAGGCGTATAGTTGGCCGGTCCTCGCACATCTAATGGAATAGCTTCTCTTGTTCTCGACACAGAGAGTGAATACAATGTGTGGGATCTGTGATTAACACAGACTCTCTCTGCCAGACACCTCAAGGCGGGCACCAGCCTCCTCAACCAGAATCCCTCCCCTAACCCCCACCCTCCTCCATCCTCTTGTCATACATGTATACTTAGCCCTAATCAGTCCTACCTTAACTTGTCTTTCTATACGCTGCAGAGATTTGATTACTTGCTATTTTCCAGCTCATTAATGAAGACGTATGCTGCATTTATAATGAATGTGTCCTGGTGAAACATGATCAAGTCGCTAAGTGCTTCTCAGATGATCACTTTCACCTCTGTGGTTGGCTTCACTGGTGTGGCAGGAGTCTGGAAATGGGATTTGAGCACAGGAACCCAATTATAAAAGGATTTTGTGGAAATGGAATACACAAAGCACATGGGAAGGTAAACATGAAAAAAGTGATTATTTTTCACATGCAACATGTTGAGTCTTTTTCTGATTGGAATCAAGAAGAAGCCAAAACCTAGTTCAATATAAAAGTATACAATGCCTATTTGGAGGCTTTATATTTTGTAAAGTTCCACTCCACTGAATGAACAAAGACCATGTAAAATGGGCGCTGATGCCTTCCAAGGCTGCAACAAGTGCCCCAAACAGCTGAAAAGCCACTTTCAGATCTGCCTTTCAACCAAAATTTAGCTGCATTCACACTATGCAGATGTGAGTGGTGACGCACATCAGTGGTTATTGACTGAGGGAGAATATTGATGCTGGCACCCATTTGCCACCGCTCCTTCAGTGCCCAACTTTGTTCAACACCACCAGTATGTAATTAAGCCTTCTGTGACCTATGACTTTACTGATGTGAATCTTTGCTTCAGTTTCATGGAGATTGTCTTTTAAGTGAGTTTGGTTTTAACAAGAAAGTGCATTAAAAAATAGTGAAGTCTCATTTGAATTCTTATCTATTGCAGCAGTATTTGAAGGAATAATAGGACATTTTGAGAAATACACATCTTCTCCTTCTTCTTGTCAGAAGCTAGATAAGATTAATCATTCTCTCACAATATGTACGGCGCCCGTAGTCAATTAGCCCAGCTTAAAGTAAAGCCTGGAAACGGGGACAGGGCGAGCTTCAGTCACTCCAGAGGTTAAAATCCGCCTACAAGTACTTTCCAGGCTCATTAATCAACATGATATTTTGTATTTTTGTTTCCACACAGAATTTGTGGCAACTGTTTCATTTATTAAGGCCTTTAATACTGTATGTTAAACAGGATGACATGAACTGGATAAAAAAAAGAAAGAAAATCTAAATATCCCCAATAAGAAGCTGAACCAGGGTGAAGATTATCTTGTTTCTGACACCACTATTTGTTCCTGGGATGTTCATTTGCAACTTTAATTCCACAAATGGACTCCAAAGCTGTTTCTATGAGAAACGAGACAGCCCGAGTTGTGACAGCGCTAAAAGCAGTTTCCTGGTAATAAAAGACTAATGCTGCATAATCAAGTCACATGTGCACTAATGTCGCTTTGAAACATCATGTTGTTTCGAAAACGTATTAAAAATGTATCTTATGTCGCACAGAGCTACATGCACAAACACGAAAGCTTCAGTGTTGAAAATGATGGTACACTAATAGAAAATGGGTCAGGATACAAGTACGAGTTGTTTATACACGTTGTTACTGAAAATTGTGAACCACTTGGCTTTACCACCCTCACGCCTATGGATAGAATGAGTTGTGGCACATGTACACACAGACACACACACACACACACACACAAACACCTACAGTGAAAGCTGTTTCATTCATTTATTATTGCTGATGAAGATGGCGATGAGCAGAATAATTGCTCATTGCCGCCAGTGAACGTGTATGATATACAGGATGGTAAACATGGCTTCTCTGCAGTGGCTGTCATGTACGACACTCCTCCTTCCTTCCTTCCTTCCTTCCTTCCTCACATTCTGAGGCCTCATGTGGGGTCGAGCTAGTACACAGATGCATGATGTGGGGTGGCCACTGATCTCAGAACGAATGCACTGAAGAGCTGTTAGCATCCCACAATAGAAAGTGTGAAAATTTGCAGAGCAGAAAGAAATTAGTGGCTCCCTGCCGAGCCACACGGATGGGTGCAGAGAAAAGGGAGGGGAGGAGGAAAACACCATAATGGTGTTGAAAATGACCTCTGTGGGGTGAGGAGCGAATGAGAGGGTAGAGAGAAGGTAGGTGCAAGGGGGGATGGTCTATTGGGAGAAGCAAAGGGATGGATTCAAACTCAGGTCACCTTCTCCAGAGAGAGCAGCTGTGAACATTCTACCCCTGGGAGGAGGGTCACACTCAAAAGCTCGGAATCTTATATGGCAAAATCCAGATTCTCGCTCGCTGCCTTCACCCTGCACAGGTCTGCAATAACAAAGCCAATTAAGAAGCCCAGGAGAGAGGCTAGCACAGTCTCAAAGTCGCCTCTCGCTGACTTGGCAACCAGAATTATAGCTCAAGAGAGTACCTTTCAACATCGAATAAAGAGAATACCGGCAATTACCAGTGAATACTTTCATACTGTAGTTCCAATTCACCAACTGATGTGGTGACTCATGAAGCCAACTTAAATTTATTCCAGATGCATGCCAACCTAGCACATAGACATAATGGTTGCAGCAACACACCTGGTGTTTTATAAAGAAACGCCAGTAACCTCAGCAAAGTCCTGCCAACTGCAGGGTTACACTTATTTGTTGCACGTGACATTTCACCTGTCATGAATGTTACCCTGCATGACATTAATTCAGATTCAGCTGCAGGAATCAAAATCATGGTATTCTGGGAAACAAGCAATGTACTGACAAGGTGAATTCTGCTGCTCATCTTCCATTGTCTGGAAACCCAAATGATGCTGCAGTTTTCCTCTGGGTGATGTGGTGCACAGAATCTTTGGAGTGGGCCATTGCTATTGGCTGGTTATCATTCCTTACAATATCCCTTCGTCACAGCAATTGCTCTTGGATTGTCTTTCTGTATGGAAGCAGCACTGTGTGAGAAAAAGTGTGAACTGTAAAAAGTGAGCTCAGATCCTCCCCATGGGTGGCCAGGCGCTGGCTATGTGCGGCTCTTTAACTGTCATCTTGTAGATTTGAAATCTCTCCTGAATCGATTGCACTAAAAGCTCTAATCTGATTGTTAAAAGAGCTGATTTGACAAAGCTGTTATCAAACTGATTTACGCATCAATCAATACTGCATTATGTGTGGGCACCTTTTTTCTTTCAAGCAACTTTTCCAAGGACAAATTCAGGAATATCTTTCACCTCTAAAGAGCAAAACGTACCAGCGTGGAATGAAAGTAATGCTCACATGGACAGAAACTCAATCACAGATTGCAATAGCTGGCTTATCAGCAACATAAACTTAAAAACAGAGAATGACACATATTTCTTTGAGAGTGGGAATCATTTCATATTGCTGTGCTACATAAACTGGATGTCAATTGAAGTCAGCTCCAAAAGTTCCTCCGTGCTCATGTGAGATTGTATTTTTCAGGATGGTGTAATGGACCATGGAGAGCTGTGTGGTTTCCACTGAAAGGCTCGTTTCTCATAGAACACGAATGCACAGAGACAGCAATTTCAACCCGTTTTCCCTCTTCCATCTTTCTGCGCGTTTCAGTATTCATTCCACAAGCATTCAGCATTAGAGGGCAAATAAACTGATTACCAGCAGCTGAAGACACTTATCTCCCAGCGAGTCTGCTTTGCACTAGAGACCCCAATACCAAAACTAGGAGGCACTTCATTATATTGATGCTTAACAGTTAGGAGAACAAAAAAGAAACACAAGCAAACCTCAGTGACAAACACACTAAGCGCAGTGCGGTCAACATGAGTGTGACACAATGATCAAGACCTTTGGGCTAAGCTGTGTTCATTAGCAGCAGCAATCCAGAATGAATGGGTCTGCTTGATTATTCTGTGAGCATCGTGGATTAAAGCGAGCAGGAAGGAACAGGACTAGCCTTACCCTAATGCTTGCCTTAGTGGTGATGGCCAATTAAGCTCCTCTCTGATGAGCCATGCAGAGACCTGGCAAGCAATTAGCAGGCCAGGAGTCTCTGCTCCTTTCCTGCTACACACGACCACATCTTGTTCTGTGTCACACATCCACAGTTACACGATATCAGAGATGCCTATTAGGCGTTAGCTGATAGCATTCAAACAGGATAAACAGAGAGACTGCCTCCCAGTCACCACTTTAAGGGGGCAGTCTTAGACAATGCCGGAATTGTCTCCAGAAATGTGTGCGTCCACGCAAATCCAGTGAATATGAAAGATGTGTATAGATTGGACACATGCACTCGTAAATGTGTTGTCAGATTCAGATTCATTCACTCTGGGAGCCGGATTAAAAAATTATCGTATTCAGGCTCCAAAAGGCTTCATGTGGACGAAAGGTCCATACGATAAAACACTTGCCTGATTCATCTGAGCTCATCTCCGTGTGCGGACATGGCCTCAGTGTAGCAGTGCTTGACGAGAACTCTCTCCTCTCTCGTTCTCTCTCTCTGTGTGTGTGTTTACACTAGGAAGCTGTTAGTGAATAGAACGCTTCACTGATATGACATTCACTATTGTCTTTTCAGATGTAATTTGTCAATATGATCCTGATAACCAACGAAGGCGCTGACACACACTACTGTGTGACAAGTGGCTTTTGATTGACAACTCACTCGCCTCCAGTATTGACTTAGCTCAAATTTTGGGCATGTGACGGTGTAGAGGGTCAGAATTCTCATCTCTAATACAGTCAGGAAGTAGACAGTGGCACATTTATTAGAAAGATGTGCTGAGAAAAGGAGCTATGTGAAAGCATGTTTAAACATAAATATTAATGTAATTACACACTATGAGCTAAAGGTTTATC
The DNA here is from genome assembly GCA_901007665.1 of Aeoliscus strigatus. Taxonomy (NCBI): domain Eukaryota; kingdom Metazoa; phylum Chordata; class Actinopteri; order Syngnathiformes; family Centriscidae; genus Aeoliscus; species Aeoliscus strigatus. Next base: position 36,261 of record CAAKHB010002194.1, read on the forward strand.
TTAATTTGAGATGTGTGGAAACTATGGGCCATTTACCGATATTGGAATTTATCTTTCAACATCTTATCAGCTCATCTGCTGAATGTTTATTGCTTTTGTACTTGTACACATTTAGAATTTTTAATAATACCCCAGTTGTGAGTAAAAACTTGCCAAGATGGCAATGGCTTTATTACTGGATGGTAAATTGGTGGAAATAACTGTGTGCTAAGAAGCCAAAGCACAAATATGTATGATTCATTCTAAGGGCTGTGTTTATACAGTTCTTCAAGGGCATTATAATTGTTTGCTTTTCAAGAGGCTCGGGGCAAAGAGAGCCAAAGGTACACAAGATAATAGTGGTATGCAGCAGAATTACACAAAGGCTTAGAGAATAACAATCTTGCTAATGCTGCTCTGTTCCACTGGTGAAACACTTCTGTTGAAGACAAAGCCCTTGTGTGACGCCGCATCTACTCTCACACATTAGACGAAGTTTGTTCACTGACATGGGAGACTTTGTGAATTTCAGCTTCTATGGCAGCCAGTCCTGCTCCCCCCTCTGCGGCATAGCTCATCTCCCCCAGGTACCACCAAAGGCAGCTGGTGCTAAGTACAAACCATATGGCTGCTGGCAGAAGAATAACAGTGAGGGATCATCTCCAAAGGGCACCGAGATACACTGATGGAGATCAATGAGAGATATTTATCACCTCAGATCGGCACAAGTGTGCTTGTGATCTTCACGGACACCAGTTTTCAGCTGGATGGTGTACAGATGGTACGAGTGTGCTCTTAAGAAAAAAAAACAGGGCAAATATCAGAAAACAAACATTGTGAAGCCATTGCGCTGAATGAGCAAGCAGTGATTGGCCCGCTGGGAGTAATACATACAGCAAAGCCATATGTGAGCAGAGGAATGTGGCTCTTTTCCCAAGAAATGAAATCTTTCCCCTTGACGGCTATTCACTGACATCCAACCTGTCGCAGCCGGTACATACAGTCTCACTTGTACACACATACACACACACGCACACAATACATATGCTCATAAATGGAAATGGAGGAAACAAATCAAATTTAAAAGCATTACAGTAAATGAGAAGCTTTTACGATTAATGGCACACAATAATTCATCAGGAAACACTGCATTCAAAGCACATTGGAAGACGGAGTTAAGGATTTGCCAGATTACTTTTTTTAGCACCAACAAAGTTGTACAAAAAGAAGGCATTTTGTTCAAATACAGACGTACCAGACTGTTCAGATACATCTCTGTCATAGCTTTATAAAGCTTGTTTGTGTAATCCATATATTCAAAAGGTTAAAATTCAGAGCCCTTCCACTGTGTTGTTTGTATGGACTTTGGAATATATAATTGTTTGTGTACTCTCAGCGACTTCCCTTTGTACAAGTCTACCATCTAAGCAGTGGGTGTCATTATTTTGTTGTGTGCAGTGAGTTTGAAGTCATTGCAAACTAGGACAACTCCCATTGTGCAATATTTTGAATGTATTTGTGTAGGAGCTTTAGGATTATTTACTTGGGTTTATTTGTACTTTTAGTCTTTGTCAGCGTAAAAAATAGATCAACAAAATAAAACAGAAGCACACCAGAATAATTTTCAACAGGAATATTTTGTGCGAAACACTGTCGTTTGCAGGTTTTTTTTTTTTTTTTTATTTTATTAAAAACACTACCTGAACAACACAAATAACTTTCCTTTAAATCCTCTTTTCAGTTAGCAAAAAGTCTTGCACACATCAGCCAGCATCCTGTTAGACAGAGAGCCTGGCAGACCACATCACTATTTTACCTAGCACCATATGAAGAAAATACATTTTGCCTATATACAGTTGTTAGTTACAACTCAGTAGACTGACTGAATGCAAGAGACATTCCATGAGCTCTGATACTCAAGCACTGGGACTTCACTGGGACTTCTACC
>CAAKHB010002194.1:41164-68538 GCA_901007665.1 Aeoliscus strigatus
GCACACCAACTAGCCAGTTACCTGAAGCTTGGGTTGCTAGGGTTATCATCCAGCAAAACATGTTATACTCACTAGCAATGATGTAATTACTTTACAAGCTAAACTACCTCTCATCAGCTTGGAATTTTGGCTTGGGTGCTTGGTTTCTCACTTCTGTCCTTATGGTCAAATATGCTACAGTTTGCACTTTAAAGGTCATTTATCTGCTTTGATAAACCCAGTTGGCAGTGTCTCAGTTTCAGCGAGATGTAGCATCATTTAGGGAGCGGAGCTTCTGAAGGAGTGGCACCAGAATCCAGAATCACCAACTGCACCTTTAATTGTCACATCAATTTTCTCAGAGTTGTGTTAAACCACAGCGTTAATTGCATAATTTAAGAAGTGTAAGTGTGTACGGATAAGAGGCATTTGTTCAAATTGTGGTTTTGTAAATAAAAACCTACCAGTGACTTACATAGACACATTATATGTTTAAATGTTAGTTTTTATATTATTTGTATTTCTGTTGAATGCATTTCAATTTATTTTGAAATAAAATGTTTCAGCAAATCACCAGCAAAGAAATTCAAAAGTTTAGCTATTAGTTCAGTCATTTTTCAAAAATCTAAGTCTTAGATATAGAGATTCAGAGAAGAGAACTTGAAATGACTTTACAAAAAAATGAAAAGCACATAAATATGAAGCCAACAAAACAGTAAAAAACAGATGATATTTACATGGTGTCTTGCTTTGGAGGGCAAAGCAGGACAATCTCTTTCTATCCCTTCATTGTGCTTGAGATTTAGTCAGAAATATATATCCACTATATTAAATCATCCTCTTCCAGAAAGTGTCAGCATGGTTGTAGGGATGCACACCGACCCCAGCATACTTTTGACAGAAGAGCCACTACAAAAATATTCAGTGCCGCCTACATCTTAGAAATGCAGATTTCCTGTCCAGAATGTAATATTTATCTTGTAAATGTCTTGCCGGCTCAGTTTGTGCCTCTTACCGCAGCTGATGTGTGTGCTTAGCAATGCAGCTAAGCATTACATCCATCCACATTAGGTACTCTGTACCAGGGATGCACCACCTTGAATGTAGACATTTCAAAGAGGACACGTCAACATCCGAAAGGCATCCATTCTGTCTTACACTCACTCATCCAATGCTGTGGTATCAGCATTGCAGGCTAAACAGATCCAACCTCAGGGTATTAAAGTGGGCAGGAATATTCAGTAGCACATAAAGGCAGAAGTCAGCCTCCTCCGGGCTGGTGTGCTTGATCCACATCGTGCTGGCTTCCTTCCACCTTCGGATTAGTTGAAGCCACCATGCCAAGGGAAGATAATTACATTTCGCATTCGCAGTAACAGTAAGTAATGAACAACCCATGGTTTGAAGGGAAATATCACTCTTAAGAACAACATCATTTGTCTCTGTAATGCAGAACCCGAAGATGTGTATGATCCTGAACATGATCTCACCTTGCTCTAGTTTCTGTCTTGTTTAACTTGGCATGCTGATGATCGCTCCCTCATTGAGTGACCCCCTACACCTCACCCCACCCCCACCTCCTGTGCACACACAGGCAAAGGGGCTGATGCAAGGGTGGGCCCTAAACCTTTTTAGAGTCACATCCCATTATGGATGTTCAGCCAAGCAAATTATTTGTAAATTGACAGATTGAACTCAGTGTGAAATTACACATGATGAACAAAGTCTTGCAAACATAGTCTTGCAAAGTGCTAGTTGCACCTCCAGGTTGATTATGTAATGAATGTATTTTTATCAATGAACATTATTTTAAATCACTACCTTTAATTCACTTGTGTCAGAACTGTGATGATTCATGCAGGAGAAATACAGTTCATAAATAGCCTCGCAAAAGTTTGCTGTCTTTCAAGACATGTCCACTTCCTCAGTGTCAGGTAAAATAATGTTTTCAGCCTCTTGTGAAACAAGCAAGTCTAGCTGCCTGCCACCTGTCCCTTTAATCATCTCAAGAGACATGCATCCTCCATTTTTTTTTACTTTACTGCTTAATTTATAATTGAATATGCAGATTTGCTCCTGCATAGGTATCACTTGCGGCTCACCATTTACAATCTGCTTTAACCATGCTGACCTCTGAACAATGGAGCAGTAATGAAAACTACATTAGTAGGTGACACTTTGCATATGTATGTCCCTGTCGACACATTCATCTATTAATCATTTGCAGAGTAAAGTGAATCATATATAAACTGTGATGATCTCCACAGGCTACGCAACTCAGGTGAGGTGAAACAAACGTCTGTTGTGCAGTTATCAGTGCATTTTTGTATTTGGTATTGTTCCAACGTGTGTTTTAAATAAAATGTGCGTTGTCGGGTTTTGTACATTTCCATGTGTCTGTCGAGGTTCTCTGATGTCTAAGTAGGTCATCATGATAAGCCGTTTAAATTACATCGTAGGTATGGGTTTCACCTATAAATTCAGTTGGGTCGTTTGTCGAGGGCAGGAAAGACAGATCGTTTGAGAGAGGAGAAAAAGAAGCTTTTTTTTCGCAGTGTTAAGATTACTCCTCAGGCGGATCAATAACCACTCAAATCCATGTGGACCTAACGTCCCATTGATGCCCAGGGGTGTCGACGACTCTCCGGTCACTCCAACAAACACTAATGAATGAACGCACAGTTGGTGCCTTAACCTAGGCGAGTGCCCTACGTCAGCTGCAGATTTACAGCAACTGTGATGAGACTTTTCCACTTATCTGTGCCTTTTTTGATTTCCTTGTTTACTTCAAGCCAGTGAAAGTGAGCAGATCTATTACCGCTGCAACTCCAACAAGATCAGCCTCTTGCAAATTGCCTTTAGTTTCCAAACACAGAAGTCTTGAGCCAAGACCTCCGAAGGTCATGTGATGCAACCTAGGCTCGAACCCTATGCCGTAGGTATGACGCCAATTTGACACAGAACCATAAATCAGGCACGAGGGCCACATGTCGTTAAAAAAAATAACTGAAGTTAAATAAACAAAAACAGACTGAAGACGTCTCGTGAAACCAGTCCACAGCCTACGATCTAACTCAGCAAATGACATTTTCATGTGTTTTTTTTTTTAAGCATGTGTGGTGCTTTGAGCTCTCAGGAGGTTCAACAGATACTGTAGAGAATGAAATAATGGCTGATGACCACACTGACTACACTGAATGGTCAGTCAACACTGTAGAGAAAAGGCCAAATGCTTTTCTTTCATAGTGGGAGCCCTGCCACATCAGCCTTTTGAATATCTATTCTCAACATGATGTTTTTCTCCTTATGCGCCTTTAGTAAGAGGTTAATTAAAAGACTTGACTTCATTCTGCCAGTTGTTTTTTTTTTTTTTTTTCGACAGAAGGCCATTTGTCCAATTATACAAAAAGCGCAGTAGGAGCTGGTAAACATGATGAAATAGTGGTTTCAATAAAAACATATTGATTAGCTTGAAAACAGATTGAGTCATTACATGTAGCATATCTACTGAATCTGTGTGTAATGTGTCTGACATAAAAACAAGTCTTTGTTTCTTACTGCTGATCTCCAATTTATTTCAGCACAGTCCCAATATATCAGGCTATTACAAACATTTTAGCTAATCGCTGGATTTACTGTGTCTAAGAGGACATTTAATAGACCTTGAAAGTAAATCCGTCAAGAATACTTTTGTCCTAATAATAGCTTTAAACCCAAACCTTTGAACCATTTCCTGCGGCTCACTGATGGACCTGATCTCTGGCTTGTCTCTGCGGGAAAGGAGCATCATGGTCCACAAGACCTGGGTAAATGTTTGTGCACAGAGGCTGAGCCAGATCGTATTAATAACTGTGGAGAGGTTCTCTGATTTACGAGGCTGAACGCATTCACAGCATAATGAGATACAGGACAGGCATTATGCAAACAAAGCCACAGATAGCAGCCATTTTGTGTTGAGATAATAAGCGCTAGTGGCAATCAAGTGATTAGCATGAGCAATTTATGACTACTGAAGGGTGCAGTTTTCGTCTTTATGTACACAGAGAACTCACTTGTGGGACCGTTTCAATGAAGTATAGTCACCTCTGACACCAGATGAACAAAGTGCATCACCAGAGGAGACTGCTGAGACTTTTTAATAAACACGTTTTCAAGGACTGTCTCTCCTTTTAGACAGATTTTTTTCTAACAGGCTTAACTGATGATGATGATGTGTTGTTAATAGTGCACTCGTGGTTTAATCTGTGTACAACAACAGAACAACAGAGCTGATGTTCAATGCATTGTAAGTGTTGTTTCATTAAGGAGCATTTCACTGAGGTTAAATGAGCTAATTATGCTAATGCAAAAGAACATATGCACTTACATACAACCTTCAAATCAATTCAATTATGAATACCAGTATACAACCAAGGTGCATTGTACCTATTTTTCAGAGGTGAAAAACTAAGCGCACAACTTTTGTTGTTGTTGTTTCTCTCATCTGTGGAAAAAAATGGCTTTGATAACTTACATTAGGAAAAGCAGCTGGTGGACATACAAGAGGGACAGGTTTCTTGATCCTTCATTTGAAAGAAAAGTGTTGCTCAGTAGTTTATTCATGCAACCCATGAATATTTACAAAACAAAAAAAAAGCTCAGTATGATTTGAATTCCATATTGATGTCAACAGTGTGGAGTCCAATTATTATGAAGTCACCATTAACATAATGTAGCAGTAAGCCACATGACAGCTATTGGATATGGATAATAACAAGTAATTATATCAAGTTATTTTTTGTTATCCACATTCCAGTGCCATATTCAGAAGAAGAGTAGAATAGTAGAACTATAAATCTAAATGAGCAAATGCTACATCGACTACAGTCAATATGCCGATGCAATGGAAACAATCAATTATCACCAGCTACAGGAATCGCCCCCAGTGAAGATGGAAACAAACCAACCACAGTGCAACAGCAGGAAAGACTAAAGAGATCCAAGGTGGCTGCAGGAAAAGACAGAGTGAGAGATTTATGCTAAACGTGTGTGGACTGACAAAGCAACGGCTTCTCAAGGCTCTGCAGGAGATCGGTTTAAATCCTACCCATAAATTTTATATTAATGCCAGCGGTAACCAAGGTTGTTTTTTCCTTGTATTTCTCTAGGTCCATTAAACGCACCTAATATAGTTCAACAATCTCTAATTTCCCATCCTAAGTAGTTCAGCTGAATCACAAAACTTGTACCTATGAAAATGTTTATTGCTGTATATAGATTCTGATGAGACTCAGGGGCTGTGAAGGTCGAGTGGTTTAAAGATAAAAAAACGACTAAGACACTCACTTTCCACTGTACCTGTACCTTACCATTTCAGGAGATAATAAGACACGCTGTCTAAGTAGGGAGCGGGGAAGCAATTTTTCTTTTTCAGATGCTGCTGCTGCTGTAGCTTATTTCTCAGGAATATGAATCTGACGTGATAACAAGCTCCAAAAGCCTTTATTCCCAGGGAAAAAAAGTGAGAACTGTGTATCACGTTCACTTTGACTAGAAAGCAGCATATACAGGTAATGCCTGCTCTCTACCTAAACGTCCCCCTTCAACATCTTGTGTTATGATGTGGAAACGCTATGCTCCTAAATCCCAAAATGAGATTTCAATGCAGCAGAATGCAACCACTGCCATGGTGGCTACCATGGAAACTACATCGCTTTTCACTTTCAACAGAGGTGACTTGAAATATAGTAAAAGGCAATAAAAGAGTCTTCATACACTACATCTGCAAGGCATGAATAATAGGCCTGCATATAAATAATGAGTTGTTCATCCCTTAGTGAACAGAAATGCTGTGCTCTGTGTTGCTCGGTGACAAACTAATTTAACAGATCACTTAGTCACAGTACAAGCATCGGCTGCAGTTTCATATTCTCAAATCAAATCAAAGAGGCACAAACACTTAAAAAGTAGTTAAGAACATGGATTTTGACATCTCGTCTCCTCATGCAGTCGAAATGGTGGCTCAATCCGTCTCATGCGCACGAGGAGGGAGAAAACATGTCTCCCAGCGAGACAGGAACATCAGCAGCGGTTTGATCTCTGCTTGAGCTCCACTGTTCAATTTCTGGTCTCAAAGACGTGAGAGCATATGTCTGCCGTTTAACAGCCATGAAAAGTATGGAAGAACCTGGGGAGACACTTTCTTCAAAAACACCCCAGTTGTCAAAAACATGCTGATATACAAAACATGTTAATAGGCAAACACGCCTGCGAGTGTGTGCGCACACAGAGACAATTAAAAAAAAACTCAGGAGACAGCAGACTGATTGTTTATCTGAATCGCAGCATGGAGAATTGAAATCCACAGCCACAGATAAGACATCAATCTTCCTCAGTGAGCCGCATAAATAAATTTGATTATGGACAGAATCATTTCCCCTTTAGAATTGTTTTATCTGCTCATTCCACGCCTCAGCACCAGATAACTGGGAAAGAGCTCGGCAAAAGGTGGCATCTCACCTTGTGTGAATCTCATATCACCTTCGTCGCAGGCTTGTCAGCCAGAATGATGTCATATTCAATTAAACCCTCAAAAAGGATCGTTGACATTGGATAAACACATTTCATGCTACTAATATGTTTTATATATGCACGTTAATACAATATCAGCATCCGTCATCTGTCTGCTCCTCGACAGTCATAAACAATGACGGCAGATGAGAGTGAAACGACTTTGATTTGCACGTCATTTCATGCTGTATTTCCGTTCATAGACGTACTGTAGGCTGCTGCAGCAGTCACACAGTGAGATGGTCACACAAAATGTCTGACATGTCACATTTATTGACTACAGAGATTGAAAGAAGTGACATATGATTTCCATGAGCTTTTGTCACAGAACATGAGTGATGTGGGCTGACTTCAGACTTCTTTTTTTTTGTATGCAACATTCTATAACATGTAGCCTGACAGTTGTTTCAGACTTGGGGATAAAGATTACATATAAGCCACGATAACGGCTTAATTCTTTAAACTGAATTGTTTGAACACCAACCAGTTGATTCAACTTCTTTTTCTTTTTCTTACATGATTTTCTGAATAATTCAAACACCTCAGAACACGTGATAATGGTCCACTCGGTGGGATGAGCTCCTCACATCCAACTCCGGACATATGAGAATATGTTTATTGTTTCTTTGACGCAGCTGCAGCATCCAGGAACGTTTTACCATGAAAGCATGAGGACACAGCATCATGTCAGCTCCCCTTCAATTAAACCAAACACCACAGTCACAGTTTGTATGGAAAACTAAATAGACATTTTTAAGCCAAAAGATTGACAGTTAAAATGAAAAGAAATGTCTTAAGAACAAATTCAATAAAACGAATCACATGGCCGATAGGATGTGGCAAAGTCAAGATATATTCTAATTGTGGATATAATCACTGTGAAATTCCCCATTTGTGCATCTGAAAGAATTTAAATTATATTTACTGAGAGTCATTCCTGCTAAGCATCAGCTGCTAATTCAAATACATTTCAAGCTTCTGAATATTTAATATGACCAAGGAAAAAAATAACTTCCTTAGAGATTTGGATAAACAACACAACAGAATGCTGGAGTGCACTGAGCTCTTGAGCACTTTCAGTAATTTGTTTGTTTTCACATGGTAACAGGTTGGAATCCATTTTACCACAGTGTGTGTGTGTGTGTGTGTGTGTGTGTGTGTGTGTGTGTGTGTGTGTGTGTGTGTGTGTGTGTGTGTGTGTGTGTGTGTGTGTGTGTGTGTGTGTGTGTGTGTGAAGCTCTTAGATGTGATAAAGCATTAAAAACCTTCCGACTGATGCCAGTTACTTATGTTCTACACCGGCAGCCACAGACATGAATTTAGGCAAATCAGATAAGCCAGCCATTCACTTCGAATGAACCCTCCTTTAGGAGACAGACATGGAGGTAAAGCTTTGACAATGTGGTCCAATTTAGCTTGAGGGATGTTTATCTTCAGGTTTATCTGTCTATCTTCAAATAAGGTCAAAGAGAAAACAGTTGGTGATACAATCTCTATGGAGAAGAAATAGACATCCTTCGTCTCTCAAGAAATGAGGCTGGAGATCTTAAGATGTGCCTCAGTCACTTCTGCCATTTACCTCCAGTGAGGACAACGTTCGTCACCACACAAAGGTGAACAAATAACTGATGGGTGGAACAAAGAGGAACGTAAGGCTTATTAGAAAATAAACAACATAATAACAGCACACATTTAGTCACACAAAGAATAAACAACAAATCTTCAGTCACTGCCATTTAAATAGTGGCAGATGGACTGTGTCTGTGTTTACAAATTCTCCATCAAATTGTTTCAAAATACCCCGCCTGGCCAGACACAAGTCTTCTCTTCTCATGTGAATAAAAAAATTTAACATACTCAACACTTTGTTACTGAGAGCTACCAAATAATATTTTTCATTGTACAACAATGAAAATAAAAATCTTTACTTTATCAACACCAACAAGAACAAGAACAAGCTGACAGCTCACAACTCTGACAAGGTTTCCAGAAGGCCACATAAATAATCTCCCTGGAGGTAACTATCTGCACTATATGCAAACAAACAATACGCTGAACTAACACAGGGCACCAGCTCGCCTCCTAAATGTGAGGTCCAACAGACATCTCTGCTTCATTTTCATGAAAATCTTATCAGCAGTTCATGAATACAAAGAATGTTTCTAACCAGTCATAACAACTTTTATGAGTTATGATTTCATAATATTGTGGCAATCACAACACACACACCAGTTATAATCCTATTATAATTGTGGCTGAGGTCTCATGAAAAGGTCTAACAACAACCTGCTTTACCTGTCTCTGGATGAGAAGAGAAAGGAAAGATCTCTACAACCGAACGCTCTATCACTTACGTGCTACAGAGCAGGATTTCCATTCAGAATATAACGGTGGATCTACTCTTCAAGTACAGCTCCTCCTTTTTGATCAGTGTCTGAAGGTGAGAGCTAGCTGAGTTACTGACACAGAGTATGGGCTGTAAGGAATATAATAGGAGTAATTCACTCAGGGACACTGTTTTTTTAATCTCTACAAGAATATCTTTGTCTCTGATTCAGCTGTTGCAGATGTACCTCTAAGATCTTCCAGCTCTCTTCAATTCAATAAGCATCCACCACCAGCCAGTCACGACAAGTTTGGTAACCCACCTCCCCATCATCCGTAGATGTTTGGCCAACTCCAATCAAAAGCTCCTTCTGACCACCAAACCATCAAATGTTTGTTTAAAATGATATATTTCATTTATTTTCTTTCTTTCTTACTTTGCAATGCAAGACTATCATCTACATTTAAACCCTGGCTTATTTGCCACTAAACCATTACATTTTCTAATATATCGGCCATGTGGCATTGGCTGTTTGCATTGGCTAACACTTAAAACGCAGCCTTCAAAGCTTCGGTCAATCACATCTTCCTGCAGTTAAATGTGAATATACCCACAAATTAGCTTCCCCCAGTTTTTAATTGTGAAGTTAGAAGCTGTCGTTCATCACCGTCGGTTTAATTAAACACATCCAGCTGCAAAACAACAATAAATTACAAGGAAAACCAAAAGACAAGTGGTGCACAGATGCGCAGCAGCAAAGAGGAAGGGGAAGAAAAAGCAAACTCCTACACCGAACACTCTTTCACAGCTGCTGCTTGCTGCCGTTGACAGCAGTGTGGCGGTCCATAAACTGAGACATGAGTGAATGCTTATCCCACCACACACACACTCATATACAAAGACACACACTTGCTCTGTGATGTGCATACATAACACACAAACCAAACACCAGCCAATTAGGCTGCTGCACATGGTGTAATAAATGAACAGAATGTAAACGTCCATGTGACAAGAAAGGCTGGCCTGCTGCACCTGAAGGCCTGTGGTCATTTGTTTCGTGATCGCCGAGGGCAAAATGAGCAATAGACGATAGTGAGAGTAAGCCTGATTTGTTTTGTCCTGTGCTGCATTATCTAGCTGACCTGCCACTGCGTATCACAGAGACGTTTATTGGATTTACAGACCGAGATATTGCGGTTTACGCCAACACCATGGACTGCCATGGGTGTTGATCAGCATTTCCTGTCTTGTATGTGATGTTTGATGTCTCTTTCAGAAATTGGCTGCTGGAGCAGATATAGTGAACGATGAAATGAATGAAAAAATAACTGTGGATGAATCCACAGTTACGCCATTATATGGAAGTAAAAAGTGAGTATGACCATTCAAGTATATGGCCAAAAGCATTTTCAAACATTACACCCTTGTGTGACCACAGATCAGGTTTGGTCAGAAAGTAAGGGACACACAAACGGGCCAATATCACTTTGTCTTTGTTGCTGTTCATTTTTGTTGTTGCCTTTTTTATTAAACAGAAATTGAAATTATGAAAATGTTTGTAAGACTATGAATTCAATTCCATTCAATTTGAGTAATCATCTCAAAATGACCATATTGCTTTGTTCTATCTTCTTGAGATTTCATGTTTATAAAAATGGGTTTTCTCCAGACATAAGGTCAAGAAGTGGAAAGCTTTAGAAAACGAAACAATAGTCCAGTATGTTAGCATCATTCAGTGTAACGTTGTCAGAGGAGCAGGAGGAAACCTTATGTCTTCATTGAAGTGAATTAATTATCTTGAGATTTCACATTCATTATTGCTGATATTATCAAGGAAAACAACATTTGTTATTTTGACATAAATAATTACACATTTTCTGACAAAATCAACCCAATAACGTATATTTATACACACACACACACACACACACAGACACCAAATGGTCTCAACCATATACTTACATAAGTACGTATATAGTGTTTAGTGTTTCTGTAGTTTTACAAAGTGCATATAAAATATGAATATCGTAAGCAGGGCAATGGATTCTTTGCTGGCCCATGAACACTACAGTCATATATTTTTAAGCACAGGTAAGCTGCTTAACTCCAACCCTATAAGTGGGAGTACAGAGGGAGGGATAATTCAATAAAGTCAGCTCTCAGTGAGATCACGCCCTGCAAAGCCACGACACCCCCTGAAATCTACAATGACAAAACGGACAGCTGTTGACTGGGGACGTGGCACTGAGGAAAATCAGGTCCCGGGTGCGCAAACTCATCCTGGGGCTCCTGCATCATTGCAGTGACAGGCCTCCAGAGCTGAGGACAGACAGGCGCGGGGCAGAGATGGGGGGTGGGGTGGGCATTAATGTATCATTCATCAGAGCTCTGCACCCTCACTGTCCTGCAGTATGAAAACATAACTGTAATGAAAATCCTATTGATCGGAGTCACTTCCTTTTAGATAGATTGCACTGTTTTCTCTGCCTCTCAGTGGTTTGGAAAGCAAATGTAAAGAGCAAAGATGAATCCCCCTGAGCGATCATCATCAGTGCATCATCATGGCAATAGGAGCTTGTATCAGCTTGCACTGCACACACTGAAGCTGCCGTCAGAATCGAGAATACTATTTTAAAAGCTAATGTCTTTTGTTCTGTTCTCTCTATGTACCAAGTTAATTGGCCGAACGGGTTTATAAAATGACGCTATAGTGATGCTAACAATGTATTTGATTCAATTAAAACGAGTTTCCAGTGGATGTCAAATATGTTGCGAGATGTATGATAGCTGTGGCCAGCAGCAGTTTAGTCTGTTCAAGTTAACATTCACTGTAACCCAGAATAAAAAGCACCTCCCCCCACGTTCTTTGACTGTGGACACATGAGGCCGCATACTTTGAGAGGGAGCATTTCCTCTTTGATCAGCCAACAACCTTGCCTTAGTGTCCTTGATCAAGACGCAGCTACGGGGGAGCTGCTCCTGGCTGTCCCCTGTGTGTTCAACTCTGTGAGAAAAAAACGATCTGTGATGAAAATACAAAACAAAGGAATTTGATTCCCACTGGGTAAAGGAATAGGAAATGTTATGACATTACAACAAGCCAAACCAAGTGTTTTTGCAACCTTAACTAGACCTTAACGCGTCAAAAACTCATCAAAACATTGATACAAATCAGCTGAAACAGGCCATGTTTTTCCTCTGGTACTGAAACAGACACTTACGTTCTCCCAAAGGATGCTTTTAAAAGAACCGACATGCATGAGGTGACGAGGCAGACAGGGAGTGTGGATAACCATCTTACCTGTGTGCAGCCTTACTGCATTTCTAAATTAAAGATAGGAAGATAGTGCAGCTACTTCCTCTGTGTGGAACTCCCAATTCTTTAGGGAAGTAAAAGGGCTTATGGGAGGAAATTGATCTACCCAGCCTTTCTGAGGTCAAAGGTTTATTTAATGAAGTCATATCACTGATGTTTCCTTTCTGTTATTACATGTCATTCACGTGTGGTCACGGTTGCGACACTCACATACAAACAACATCAGTGTCTAATGGCACCAGTGGAGCCGAAGTAATGCTCTGGCAGTTTACTTCCTCCGTCATCAGTGTGTCACTGGTGGTAGTGTGACGTGTCTTATCAGGTTCCTGATGAAGGTGGAAGTAAACTGCCGAAACATGTCAGGTAAACAAAACCTGACAAATCATATCAAATGTCTGTAATTAAGGGAAAATACTAAAATAATTTGAAAAAAAGACAATGAACTTGGTAAAACAGTTTGTCAGTTGTCCTGGTTGATTGGTTCAGCTGTTTGAGTGAAACATACAGTATACGCCTCTCGAGGTCCCTGACCGACTTTGACAAATTAAGTTTGAATCTAAATTTCCATTGCTGTGCTCCCAACTAATCACAGTGAAGACCAAAATGTGTCTATGGGGACTGTGTGATTCTAAAATTACCACTGAAATGTTTAACACAGGAATTCATTGGACAGAGGCGTTCCTTGTTCACCACAGCACTGAAGAAACAGAGCCCTATTGATTTGGCACAGTGTCTGGCTGCTGTCATTTCTCAGAGCTTTAGTGCAACGGGAGTAATATGGACCCAAATGCAACACACAAGACAACGATTGAGATCTAGGCCAATAGTTTATTGGACCGGGGAAGTAGGGGAGGGAAAAAGTCAGAACTCAAAAACAGCTGCCACAAAATCTTCTTCAGTCGAAACATAATAAGGCAACTCAGGGCTTACAAAAATCCGCAACAAAAAAATCTTCTTTCAAATACAAACTGAAAAACAACAAGTCAGCTTGGACATTACCAACAGGGCAAACTGGAGGCAGGGACAGGAACAGGCCGAGTCGGCAACAGGAGACAAGAGCCGGAGAGACACGCAATAGTGAGGAACAATCTGTCAAAGAGGAGAGGGGCATGGGAAGCTCCTGTGAAGAACAGGTGTGGGTGGTTGAGCCTGATTGGGGTGAGGATTGGCTTGGAGTGGCAAGGGGTGATGTGTTCAGGGAAGAAGGGAGAAACCAGTGACTGCTGGCAAACCATGACTTTTAGTACAGATGGATAGATTCTGCATCAGCTGCTTTGTGAATGTCTGTTAGAAATGATTAAAAACAAATACCTGATGCCTATGGAGTGCAGGGGTCATCTATAGTAACACGGAGCAATAAAGCCATTGTGAAAAGTGAAAGACTAAGCCAGAATTGAGGATAAAAAGACAGGAGGTTTGACAGGAGTAACCCGGCATGCTACGGAATTAAGTATTAGGGCTCAACCTGTGGGACTCTGCAACTTCCATCAGGAAACATGCAGGAAAAGACAATTCTGCCTTAAAAAAAACACACACACACAGGACAAGGCCTTCAGTTCTCAACCTCAGCCATGCTTCTTTCCCCATTTAGACCATTATTAAATTATTAAATAATCCCTTTCATACTTTTAATGCTGTCAGAATCATTAGCTGTGACAGCACACAACACAATTCCATGACACTGGGAGGGCTTTGCCTTTCCAGGCACGTGTTTTGACTCCAAGTGTCACGGAGACGGAGATTTAGTGTGACAACGCTGATGCCAAGTTTTCTTCGGCAATGCTTTGCAAAAACATGGCACATTCAACATTCTGCCTTCCCACACAATATTCTCCAAGACAATGTGGAAAACCAAAATTATCGACTCAAAAATCCCCGACAAAACAAAACAAACAACAACAAGAGGTAGTGAGAGATGGCATTTCTCAAAGCGAGATTGCGCCTGAGAGACATCACTCATCTTAGCCGGCAATACTCCTCCGAGGAAGATGCTTGTCAGTCATTTTGCTCCTGATAGTCCAATGTGTTGTTACAAAAATCAGAAAGGACAGTTATCAGTTGGCAACTCATTATTTAATACAGCAGCTTGGGCTCTAATGACAACTCTCCATACAACTCAACTATAGCGACCAACAACAGAACAAAAGAACCACGAATATAAGATGTTTTCGAAGTATTCATAATATGCATCTAGTTGCACATTGCACATATTGCTGCGTGTATCAGTTTAACTATGCTTCATTGTCTATATGAGGCTTTTCTTGCCCACACACCATCTTCTCCACATTTAGTTTACTTCCCAGTGGCTCTATGACAGAAGATTGAATCTATAAACTCATGTTGTGTACATCTTTTTTTTTTAAAGAAACCATTATTTAGATTGATTACTGACAAGATAATGCATAAATTCAAATATGATTTTAAAAAATGATTCTGAAACATGACTATCAGGGAAAATACTCAATTTGTTTCATTGCCTATTACACTTTACATCATTTCATTTTGTTGCTATTCAGTGTGCAATTCTGTATAATAAAACAACAAGTAAAATAAGAGAGCATATTGTGTTACTACTTTATGTGTATTTGTGCATGTTAGTGTTTATTCAGCATTTCTTTCTTTTTTTAAACTTCTCTTTCAGCTTATTGTTTTGAAGGAACCACCAGCTTCGCTTCAAGCACATCTATAATTGTTCTTTGGTTCATATCTGTCATGACACTTCTATAGGTCTGCAGCCACTGTCACAATCCAGAGCCTGCAGCACTAATGGGGTCACTCTGTTTCCTCCTGTGTATCTCATACAACCAGTCTTTGTTCCTCATAGCACAATCTGGAGATGCCATTAGTAGAGAGGGAGACAGTGATGTTTAGTGACAGCCGACGACTCCTCTGGTCAAGAAAGTGCCCTCAAGTCATCGGAGTGTCACACATACCCCTCCGCTGTGGCTGAGGACAGAATTAGCTCTGAGAGTTCACCTTTGTTCTAGCTATCTGAAAAGGAGAAAGCTTATTGGGTGACAGGGGTCAGGTGGGCAGCACCCACAGCAGCCTGAATTGTGCCCCTGGACCCATCGGCCAGCCCTTCTTGTCAAACACACTGCAGGACAAGTCGATACCCAAATTAGGAAAAAAAAGTGTCTCTCATTTAACTTTAAGTTTTTGTCTTTATGTTATGTCCATGACAAGTGTCGTCACGTTTAGCCCTGAGTTCCAAAGCATGCCGAAACTCTGCAAGCGCAAGCAGCTGGGTGGAACGATAAGAAAGAAGCTACATGGCCTGTTTGCAGCAGATAACTTACTCAGCATCAGTCGTCCAGCTTCTGGCGATAGAGCTGAGCATCATATGTTGAGAAGGGCATAGGAATTCAGAGCTAAATGTATCAAGCATCAACGTCCCAAAATGAAGTGTTGAGGACTTGTCAAATTATATATTCCATGCAAAATGCTTTGCAGTGATTTAACAGCACTTTACTAAACCAGCTCCAGACACATCTTTACCCATAAATCTCCATGGTTATTCCAGGTATGGGACCTACGCTGACTATAAATTCTTCACAACCGCCACAACACACACAAAATAACAATGAGACTTCCCCACAGTATAGTTTATTAAAATGACAAACAACAAAGTGACAAGCACAACCCAGTCGCCAGAACCAATTGTTCCATAGGTCTCTTTCTGTGAACCACAAATATTGTATTAACACAAACTTTTGAGACATGTAGCTGAACATTTTGTAACATGTAGGTGAATGAATTTTTCAAAAAGTACATTCACCTGTGTATTTGTATATGTCCTGTTGATGCTGTGCTGCTGGATTTGATAGTTTTAGGTGGATGTACCTGCTTCAATTAGTAGTTTTCGGGGTTTAATACGTAGGCCACGGATTATCTTGCCGTGTGAGATAAGATACATGTTTGGTTTTTTGAATTGCCAATCTCCTGTGTGCCATTGTTTACAGTTGAAGCTGTATTAATATTAATAGTGACATAGTATCATGGGTTATTTGGCGGATATCAACAAACTATAAACAAATCAGCCTCATTATTTCTGACCACGTGAAATGATTCATGCTTAGTCCTTTGATGGGAGACGGTAACAGGGAAGATCATGTTTGTCATTCATACATCATCATTTTGAAGTTGTGGTGGTCTGGAACAGATCAGATCCTGCTCAGCGGGATTGGTTGATTGGTTGACAAAAGCATTCACGTACACGTTGTAAAAGTACATGTTGAACAATATTGGTGCTTTGCAGAAATGTACTTAATGGAACAGTTTGTTCTTTGACTGCGTTGAACAAGCATCATAAAATGTAGTTATGATGAACCAATATGGTTCACCAACCTCAAACCTCAAAACTGTTTCACATGGATTTTTTCTCCATTTTAACCTCCAGGCCTGACATTCATTCATTCATTCATCTTCTTCTACCGCTTATTCCGGTTATGGGTCACGGTTGTGCTGGAGTCAATCCCAGCTGTCAACGGTACAGGGTACACCTTGGACAAGACACCAGGTCATCGCAGGGCCACATGAAGGACAGACAACCATTAACACCTACGGGCAATTGTGAGTAACCAGCTAACCTCATCATGCTTTAGAGGGTGGGAGGAAGCCGGAGTACCTGGAGACACGTGGAGAGCATGCAAACTCCACACGCCAGGAATCAAAACTGGAAACTTCCTACTATGACGCAACAATGGTACCCACTGTTCCACCGTGTCACCTCCAGGCCTGACACTTGCTATTTAAAAATCTCATGATTTCCTTTTTTTCATGACTCTGTTATACAAAACACTTTTACACTACTCCAACTTTTCCTCCTAATTGCGTCATAACAAAGTATTTCTGCTTCCGTTCGATAGAGGAATGAATGAATGCAATCCACTAACTGCTGTTATTCAACATAGCCCAATAAACAGTAAATCAACTAGTGGCTCATTTGTGGATTGATAAGAGTGTTGGCTGGAGACAATGCCCCAGACCCCTCCATAGGCAGTTAATGGGTTTATTTGTCTGCTTCCTAGATGTGGGACCTCACACTCTAATGTGTCATTTAGGAACTGGCACTGGTTATAGAGGCGCCATGTTATATGTGCCTAAACAGGCCGCCTGTAATGAAGGATGAGCCCAGATGAGTTTTATGTTGGGGAAAAAAAATCTGAAAAAAGCTCACAATTTATCAGAATGTTGGAAATATGTCAATACTGACTTTGTGAGCTGTACATCTACAAGGACGGCATCCTGTCCTCCTTTAATAGTGAGGAGAGCGAAAGGAATACATTGATGAATATAATGGAATCCAAAAGGTAAGACAAATTTGATGAAAAGAACGTGGAGGCTGCTGGAGCAAAAGGAAAAGCGCCTTTTGTAGCTATTAGAGATGTTATCCAAGTAAGAAAGTCCTTTTTTATATATACATGGGCCTGAGCTGTTTCTCAGTTTAATCTTGATCCTTTGAACACAATTGTGACAAATCCTTTTTTACAAATCTGGACAGGGACCTGAAGACTTCTGTAGCAGTGCACAAATATAAAAGAATTTCTTTTGGATAGTGAATGATTCCCCTCTTTCTTTTCTTCTGTGAAAGAACTTAGCAGAATAAAAAAAAATGGAAAAAGTAAATATTTACTCAAATACTTAAGGATCAGCAGGGACACTTGCTTTTCACAACAAGTGTCAAGCATCAGGTACTTCACGTACGCCGTCTTCACATGCAGTGTGGGTAAAATCTAAGGAGGAAACACTGTATGAGAGGCATGCAGATATAATAATAATCAAATGGATATCTTGTTTATGTGAATTGTGGATGTAATTCCAAAACCATCCAAAAAAGGGTAAGGAAATTAAAATACCTAGAATGTAGAAAACAAATAAATAATAATCAGATTCCTCATTTAATGCTGACAGAGAAGCAGAGCATCCGTCACAAAGACTCTGTATGTTCGTCAAACACTACTGCCCACTCCAAAAAAAAAAAAAAAAAAAACAACCTCCAAACCCTCGAGGGAGCCAATCATTGTAGATTAATGTGCCTTTTTAAAAGTTGTCAAGTCTGATACAAATTAAAAGGTCCCTGCTCCCTCCTTCTGTTACACCACATCAGTATGTTCCAGTGGAGCCCCCTGCTGCCACGAAGGCCGGAGGGGACAAAGTTCTGCAAAAAGCCAGTGGATTTCAGCAACGTATATATGAGAGAAGGAGAAAAAAAATATTCTAATAGGGATTGACAAACAACATATTCCATTTCTTTGGTCACACCACTAATGGTTTCACAGAATATGTGTGATGTTGGTCAGAGGACGGAACAGGAGAACAGATGAAGACCCAACGTCAGAATTATCTGAGCGGCACAAAGATCACACATCCCATTTAGTTTCACAGACAGAGTCGTGTGTCTTGTTCATGAAACCCGTTGATAGAATGCAAACAAATGTGCCCTGCTGACATGTCACAAACATCAGGAGCACAGATTTCATACAACTCTCTATCTCAACATCATGAGGGGAAGAAAATGAACATGCTGCCACGCTTTTTCTCACGTTTCATTAACATTTGCCATCAACATCAGCCATCAGCCTCAATTTTCATAATTATAAAGATTCCTTTCTGTCATTTGTGAACCAAATTACCAATTTTAAGACGGGATCTACACAATATTTCTGTCTTTAAGGATAGTCACATGTTAGATCAAACAATCACAAAAAAAGTGAAAAAGTGGCAACACAATGAGTGTGATCTAGAACAATCACCGGTCATGAGCCCATCAACAACATCATTGCATGTCTGTTCAGCATTCACTATGATCCCACCATGATTCACAATCCAACAAACCAACAAACAAATCCAACTTATTCAATGCTGGAAATTTGTCAATCACAAACACAATCTTGGGAAAAACAAGGACCACATTTTTGTAATCCTAGCCTTAGTATAAATCTGGAAAGGGTAGACGCCCTGACAAGCAGCAAACGTCAGAAACGTCTGATGTGAGGAACTCAGAGCTGACTGTTTTAATTTGAATCACTGGTCACTGTGATCAGACCTGGGACATCCTGACAGTTTTCAGGTCCAATTAGATTGTCAAATCTGGAAAAATTGAGATGAATAATTCTCTATTGTGTCATCATTTCATAAGTAATGGGACATTCTGAAATGGGAGAAAAATGTGGCTTTGGCGGCACAGAAATAAAGGATGGATGAACTCATTAAAGGAGCTGTTAACAGTATTGTATGTTCAGAACTCGGTCAGAGGCCAATGTACATTAAATCACCACTTGAAATTGAGCACCAACTCACATTCATTAAATGACAGTCACATTGAACAAATAACCTCTTATATTCATGTTTATTGGTCACCAGATGTCCGCACACCCCTGCATTGATTAAATTAACAAACTGAACAGACCGTCTTTCACTGACTGAGTCAAATGCTACCAGCACCCGAAAGACAAATGACCAAACAATTCAGCTGTGAAACACCTTCAAGTCGAAACAGGAGACCAATACATGCATTTTGTAAACAGTCCAATTACAAGGAAATAACAGGTGACTGTGAAAAAGTATTTGAAATGCGCTGTTTTTTTTTTTCTTTTCCAGAATCTTCAATCCACTCACATGAGAATTCCCGGTGAGGTCAGACTCACCCAAAGGACCATGAGGTGTATGCAAAACTTCACCTCATTGTCCAAACGATGAGTCATGCTTTGTGTCTGCAGATTAGCCCAAATGCTAAATGTGCTGTTGAGTTGACTTGCTTACGGATTACATGTATCAAGATGTTAAACTTGGGTTCGGTTTGTGAACTAAAATTGCAATCGCATCATAACACATGCAACAATTCCCAATGCTGTCAGCTTGTTCAAACAAATTGCCACGGTCAGCTTGTATGATGGATTAGAGTGAGATGTTCTCTCTAACAGAATGGTACATATCGGATCTAGCTGCCTGCAAACCATTTTACTGCATGAAAACAAAATGAATTTCTTATGATGCATGTCCTTGCCAATATTTGAGGAGCAGTTAGCACCAGTAACGGGGAAGAAAAAGACAAAAATTATTCTACAGACTGTATGTGAGGTCTTTAAATAAAAACTTAAAATCAGCTACGATTGATTCTCTTGATTGGCAATGCAATCATACAGTATCTGAGCCCACCTCTTTTTAACTGTGTCATGGTGGCAAAGGTATATACAGAAATAGTTACACGAACCCTGAAGAGTCATTCTGCTATAGCATCTTTGCCTGCTTAACAAAAGTTATACTGACATTCTGAAAGAAATGAAACGGCATGAAGAGATAAATGTGTTTTCAGCGGATGTTTTAGAAGCCATAATCAAGAGCAACGTTTCTATAGAAAACGGTTTGCTGAGGCCTAATGGTGGCTATATCATAGTGATTAATTCTTTGGGACTGAGGACTTGAAAGTGTTTTCTATGAGCTGAATGTTCCTGATGGCCTTGCCAGGAAAATCTGCTGCTTAGCTCTAAGCTTTGAAACTGGAATGTTCAGACCTCATTTCATGTGGAGAAACAATAACAGTGGGACCTACATAGATCAGAGATGCCCCTGCACTGCTGTGCATGTAGGAATGATGATCAGTGCTTCATGTTTTGTGGGAATCAAATTGCAAAGCACAACAGCGATGATGGAGACTTAAGACTTAAGGTACATGGAAAAAAAAGAGACGGCCCAAAGAACAACATCAAGTTAGTTCCTTTACTTTATTGAAGTGGCCAAGCAAAAGTTGATGTCAGGGATGTATCAGTGCTTAATTATTAACCAGCTTGGCATGAAGTCCAGCATATTTTACATCACACAACATGCTGCGTGGCCTCAAATGTGCTCCCAGAGTGTGGACTGTTGACTCAGTTGAATTGCTTCCCTAAGGCGTCTGTGCCTGGACACGTACACATAATTAGGAAAGGTCACCGTGCCTCCTGTCTTGTCAACAAAATCACTTCAAGATGATAAATTCTGGCTTAGGCTGAGCCAGGCTTCCCTCGAATACCCTTGCCAATCAAGCGCCAGCAGGGAAGGACTGTGTGGGTAGCCTTAGGTGATTTCTAATTATGTATTTTACATGCCATGCTAACTTAGGGGAAGCATAACAATGAGCAATAGACTTGGTGGAAGGTGCGCTTCCTCTTCAAGGTTGAAGTGGCAGCAAAACAAGACATTATCCTGAACTGCATACGTGTAAAAGATTTGAGGTCCAGAATATAAATATATCAACCGTTAACACATAAAACGAACAAAACAGGAATGTGCCAGATAAAACTTAAAATCAAATGACCTTCAACACTGTTTCAAAGTTGCTTTCTGGCAGACTTTTTCAGACACTGCGCCCAGTCCACTGTATGATGAAGTGGAAGTGGCTTTCACATCGCTCCCTGGCGGCTTTACTAAGGAACTATTAATCTATGGCTCTCCATATTGCATTCAGATCTGCTTTCCCCAACCGCCACCTGGCCTGAAGTAAAGGCCAGGAGAGGACCCAGCGGAGTGGACACAGTCTTATTATGAGCTGCACCAAGACACCTCTGGGTTTCTAAGCACTTCCTCTGACAGTGACTGATGGCCAATTTGCCATTTGGAGAAGACTATTGATCACTTGGAGAACAGCAAGGGTCTGGAAACATCCCCTAACATGACACTCTTCTTACTGTACACATTAAGTGAAACAGAAAAAATGTGTGTGTGTGTGGGGGGGGGGGAATCACAAATCTTACATAGCAGTTGTAGCCATTTTTTCACTGCAGACTTCTAGCTTGTCTCGACTTGGCTCTACACTTCTTTTTTTGGGCTTGTTTTCATTGGGTATAGACCTGATACCTCCAATAAGGTTCTCTATAGAATGCTAGCCTCTGATTAGTCACTGAAGGGAGAGGAACGTCCCAAGCACTACTGTCAATCTACCAGTATGTTTACCAGTAATTGCGTTACAGCGACCTTTTTTTATTCCTCGTCTCATGCTCCTTTAGCACGGCTCATGTAGACAAAATACACACTGAGGACCGTCAACGAGTACCAGACAATTTGTGTGTATGGTGGCTGGTGAGAATGTTTCCACAGAGCAGGACGCAGTGACCCACATGAAAGTCAGGCAGAGGTTCATCTTTGTAATCGAGTCTTGCTCCATCTCTCTTCTCTGTTCTCTCTGTGACAAAAAATTGTTTATATGTTTTTTGTTGCATAGAACGCCACCATGACCGTTTCGCATTGCTGTGATGTCATTACTCACATTGAGGAAGTACTGAGTTGTAATTGTAATGGAAAAGGACAAGTCTATCACCAAAACCGAGTACAGTCGAGCTGATTAGAAATGTGTAGCAAACTGTGTAGCAAAGGAACCAACATGTCATGTGTTTTATAGATAAAATAGTTAAAAAATACAGAAGAAATCTACAGAGCAATAGTGAGGGAGCAACTGGGAATGAACCTGGGTATAACCATCGACCAGAGCTGGCTGACAGTACTGGAGCCTGAGGTGACATTTTAGGTTGGGGCCACACCCAAGCACAAAACAAACACACAGGAAGAGAAGTAGTACCATTCCATACACTTTGCACATGGTTTTTTTTTTTTCAGTCCTTTTTTCTAGGTTCAAGCGAGTTCAATGGAAAGCGTGAGCCAGATGACTGAGCGAACATCTTCGTCTAGCTCAGCTTTATATCTCATCTCCCTTGGATATATGAGGTCGGTTGCTGAACAGGGCGGGTAGATGTAACAGAAACAGCAGTAGAGATTGAGTGCAATATCCTAAATTCAGATAAACTGTCAGATACTGTGACTCTTCATGAATTATGAACCTTGTTCCGATACAGAGACACAGGGTAATCTCATCCCCCATTGGAGGTCAACTTTATTCTTTCTAGATCGAAAAACACAAAAAATGACAACGATGCACTGCATTTCAGGAGGGAAACTGCCCAACTTCAACCCTTCAGCACTCTCACATAGACCTGAATCATAGAAATGGGGTAATTGAAACAAAAGGGCAGAGTTTGACAGAGATGTAGTGCCTTTACAAGGCCTCTGCACAGACTGCAAAAAACAGCACCTCCCCTCTGTGAGGTTCATCCTCCCTGTGTCCTCGGAAATGCCTTTTGTCGTTCTTTTATTCCTCAAGATTGCTATTTGCAAATGATAAGCAGACGCACATAGCTTTCTGAGAGATAAGGTGCCTGGGCATTTGTCACCAAATGGAGCGTGCTCCTCTTTTGTTTCAAACTGACCTGCACTGGCATGAACTGTTTACCTTTATTCATTTATGCTGGACTATTATCTCTACCTTCATTAATCACAGTAACTAAACTCAAGAAATTACAATTCCGCAAGACAGCAAGGAGAGTTGTTTATCTGCAGTTTGCGTTAAAACACACACCCTAACGGCTCAGCTAAGTCCTGCAAATAAGCATTTCTTTCTCATTTGGCTGCAAAGTAAAATAATTGTACTTTCCTGTGATATATTCTGAATATCCACATCAAGATAATATACTCGAGTAGTTGAGAAAATCAATAATGTTACATAAATGCCCTCCCCCCACACACAAGTCTAGATGCATGTGTCATTTAAATTCATTTCCCCTGACTGGAGGCAACAACAAAAAAAAAGCTTTTGCTGGTAAATGATCCCTTCCCTGTAAAAGACCATTCTGGCAAATACATGGCAATCATTTGCCATGCATTAGCTACTGGACAGGAATGAAGTGGTTTTAAATTCCTTTGACCAGAAGGTAATTTCCTCCAATAAATTATGTTAATTTTAGCTTCTGTTGTTCTTCTTGCATCCTTTTGTGAGTCGATGAGGAGAGACGAAACTGTCTGTCAGAAAGACAACAGCAGGATGATTCACATTAAAAAGAAGAGGGATGTCTGGCAAACGAATCCACATATATTATTTAGAAATTTGCACAAGCAAATTAAGGGATTACGCAATAGATTCCAGCATATTGTCATTTGATGGCCATCTCCTTGCATCATCACAAGGTTCACACCCCATGGAAATTGCTCCGAGGTGAGTGTTAACACAAGTAGGAAGGTGGCTGGTACCAAATCCCAGGCGCCCTCGCTGAACCAGGCAACTATTGCTTGGCAACACCCTCCCTTGGCAAGAACAACAGGGAAAACAAATAAAAATGCAGGAGTTTTATTCTCCCAGTCGGATAATCTTTTCCTTTGGAAAGAAAGAAACCTGTTATAAACCTAAAACATGCAGCAAAATGCATGTATGTGGATCCTTTTGGAAAGCACACAACAATGAAAACATCAATGAAAACAAGTGCTTTGCATGAGCAAAGAAATGATTTACTTTATTCCTTTATTCCTACACACACACACGCACTGTCCAGCCCGTCAAGAACCTTCACAACACAGGGAAAGAGAAAGTGCTTGGCTGGCTCAAATTTAGATTGACAGGCCTACCTTTATTACTGACTGAGTTATGTTTCCTTGCAAAGAAAAGACAAGTCGCCTTTTGATACTGACGGATGCAGAGTCAGCTCCTTGTCTCTCTGCGGAGGATCACTTGACTGATCTGACTGGAGAATGTCCTGGCTGTGATGTAGAAAGAATTGGCTACCAGATTACCTTGCGAACCATTTCTGGAACTCACTCTGTCCTGTAAGTGTAGTCCCTGATGGGGGTCTGTAAGCGTGCTTGTACTCAGATTGTACAGACACAGTCTACACACAGTCCTGCATTCATTATCCACCAGGTCAATCGTATTCAGG
Organism: Aeoliscus strigatus; assembly: GCA_901007665.1. Classification (NCBI taxonomy): domain Eukaryota; kingdom Metazoa; phylum Chordata; class Actinopteri; order Syngnathiformes; family Centriscidae; genus Aeoliscus; species Aeoliscus strigatus. The sequence goes on from CAAKHB010002194.1 coordinate 66,072, forward strand.
AAGGACTAGGGTCCTATCCCAGCATGCACTGAATGAAAGGCAGGGAAATACCCTGGACGGACTACCAGTCAATCACGGAGTGAACAAAGAATAGTCAATCAGTAGAACACCTTTGGGGATTTAGAGCGTTGCTGTAGCTTTGTGTATTTGGAGACCCAGAGTACATAACAGAAAAGACCGTTAAGACGGGAGGAAACAGCTAAGAACCAAAGGGCTGAGTATCTTCTTGCCATAATAAAACGGCCTCAAGCGCTGAACCGTCATGTCATTCATATCATCATTCATATCAATATGCGTCATGAAACGACTTGGAAGTAGCACTGCTGCTTCCCTAGCTCACCATTTGAAGTCCCTGGAGCAGACTGTTTGTTTAATCCTAATATATTCATAATTATACACTAATTAATGCAAGAGAAAACCCTCTTAATTTATCGTCCCGGTGTCCTGGAGCAAGAGACACAATTACACCACTTTAACATGTTTGCCTTCTGTCCGAAGCAAGGTTAACAGTTTGGAGACAAGCGGAAAGTTAAATGATGTGTGAAAACTGTGTTCTGGATACTCACCATCGGCTTCCGCTGTGGCATTGCCAGGATGATATTTATCATATAGGGGGAAATGTCAGTGTTTTAAACAATAATAATGTGATGAACTGTGAAGTTGTGCATCATGATTGGTGCTGAGGGGCAGTTGGCTGCCTTTGATCAGTCATTTGACCTATAACCAATATTATTAAGGCTCAGTGATCTCTCAGGAATTTCCTGAGCGGTTTATATATTGGTTATTAATATCTGGTTTATCTCAGAATTGACTTATGTGGCCAATCAAGCTGATAAGCAATCACACCACGAAGCCTCAATCCACTGTTTTGTGCATCAGAGTGCATTTGCATGCAGTCGTTAGTGTCTGACCAAGACATCATAAAAAGCAACTCATCAGCGCAAGTAGATCGTCTAGAAACTCCGTAAAGCTGTCACCATACTGCTAATGCAGCAGGAATGGGCTGGAGGAGGCAGGCTCCGGGGAAGATGCAGGATGCAGTCGGAGGAAAGTGAGGAGCGCAATGAATTGTCTTTTCATCCATCTGGTCGAACATACAGGTCCCTGTCACTCCACGCAGCTGCAACTTCCCGCACAGTGGCAATGAAATACACAGCTCACTGCGTGAAATAAAGAAAGCGAGATGGGGGCGATGATGATGATGGTGAAGAATCAGGGTGGTATTAAGTTTTAACCTTGATGAGCTTGTAGGCGGCTGCACGCTGCCCCTTGTAACCTTGAATGTGCGTGAACAAAACGCTGCCAGCACGCGTGGCGTGTTTTCGCCACATACTAAAAGAGACGTGTAGCCTCTTTGCGTGTACTTCTCGTGCTCTGCCACACATAAATAAATGAACAAACAAATGCATACAAATACTACACCGATCAGCGTATTGCACTACAAAGCTTCGAATGTACCAACTGCAACTCACCGGTGCGTGTGAGGCCAGCGAAGAGCCAGAGCACCAGGAGCGAGGCGGCGAACCCACGGCGGACAAAGGGGCCCAGGAGTGGGGGCATCTTGATGCTTTTATCACCCAAGTTTCAGAGGGCAGAGAGTCACTGAGCTTTAAGGTCCGGAAAGTGTCTGCAGCAGCACTTTGACACAACGCCCAAGTCTTTCCTTCAGCACATTCCCTCCTGGCGCACCTCGGCCAGCAGCATCCCGGTCGTGCGTCCCCGTTGCTCAGAACAACGCATCACAGGTGTGGTAGCGTAAATAAAACTGCTGCCTCGCTCGCAGCCACGGACGTCTGCGCTGTCTCTCTCCAAATGAGGTGGGGAAAAAAACAACAACAAAAGCCGGTGTCCTTCCACGGCACTGTGCGGAGTAGGGAACACTTTCCCCCCACTCACTTTACCGCGAATACCTTCGCCGAGATGTGAAAACGGTAAGAACCGGCATCAGAGAAAGAACATCTGCTTGCACAGCAATGCTGGATGTGCTGGGAGTCAGGGAAGTCTGCGCGCCGAGTGGAGCAGCAAAACCAGGAGCGGATCCAGAGCGCGCGGTGGGCGCGGAGCGTCCTACGCGCTCCTGTTAAATCCTCCGGCTCGGGCAAACATTTACATATCTTGAATAAGCAAAACTCAGCGCATATTGGTAATGGACGACACAATGGAAATCGTCTCATCCGTCTCCTCGAGTGCGCTCTTTCTATCTCTTGGCCAACATGAAAATGATGGATATGACATTCAGTCCTGTGTGATAGGAATCAGATCTGCGCTCTGCATACAAATCCGCGCAGATTCCATCTGCATGTCATTGCGTTTCAGCTAAATATGCCCCTGCTTTGTCTTCAGGTGCGTGCGTGCTTGTGTGCGTGTGTGTGTGTGTGCGTGTGCGTGTGTGTGTGCGTGTGTGTGTGTGTGTGTGTGTGTGTGTGTGTGTGTGTGTGTGTGTGTGTGTGTGTGTGTGTGTGTGTGT
>CAAKHB010002195.1:24788-37929 GCA_901007665.1 Aeoliscus strigatus
TTATCCACATGAATGCCGTTTGATTTAAAAATCTGGAGTGAGAGTCCTTCACACATCTCTACTCATCGGTCTGGTTGAGGCAGAAGGTGTGCACACACACACACACACACATACATACACTCAATGTATTCTGATGTGGAATTAATTCAAACAGCGGCTCAGTGAGACACAACTGCAGTTCAGATGGAGGTTGTGTTTTCATGTAGTTAATGGTAGAAATTAGTTTAAGAGCATTAAGCGTCTTAAGGTGTGTGTGTGTGTGTGTGTGTGTGTGTGTGTGTGTGTGTGTGGTCTGTAGATTTATAGAAGCAGCAAAGAAAAAGGGAGAAAAGGTGTCAGGTAATCTCTTATGGCTAATGATGGGATGTGATGCTGGGGGACGTGCAACTGCATCATTGACACACACACACACACACACACACACACACACACACACACACACACACACACACACACACACAAAATGTCTGAAAGTCCTAATGTCTGTTTTGTGACCAGCAGAAGGGCATCGTGTCTGTTTACTTTGTTTCTTTGACTTTGGCTGACCCCACAGCATCCTGGCCTCCTGGGACGCAGGGAGCCGTCTAAATTTGATTAACATATTGTGTGAAACACCGGTTCATTCCATAATGCCGTATCGACATTGTCAGCTGCCAATACAATTCTTGACATCTGCATCATCACCCAGAGTGGAATGAACATCCCTGTCAACTGGCGCAGTGGGATGGAGGGAACCAAGTCGGAGGGAGGGGGAGTGGCGTCTGCGGTGATGGATACAGGCGAAGTACATACAGAAAGCAGATCCATATTTAGTGCACATATAAGCCACATAGTTCATAGTCAGTCAGTGTCAGGGCACTGAATTAATGCACCTTCCATCAGCCAAACCTCCACATTGCCGATGAAAAGGCCAGTCGTAATGCATTAAGTCCGTTATGCTGCTGTTTCCAGACCTGCAAAACCCAGAGAGAGAAGACGACTTCATGTCTGACCTGACTTCTGACCTGACTTCTCCAGCACCAGGCTCTGCATCTGTGCAACACTTTTACATATCTAGGCGCCTTGTCCGTCAGCTGACATGACCTCAGGGCATGCAGGGCTACACGGGCAGGCTTAACCAAATCTCATGTAGCTCCCCCCAACCACCCCCCCCCCCCCCCACACACACACACACACACACTGTCCCAGGTGAATTCCATGGATTTTAAAAAGGACACTTTGAATTCTGCAGCAGCTCTGCTGAGAACAATCAAGGAACATGGCTGGCTGATTATGTACGGTGGAGGTGGGGAACATTCTCATTCATGTATGCATCGCAGCATGTGCACTTCTTTATATTCACCTTATGAATGTGCAGCTCACTTCCAGACAGTCTTCTGCGGGAAGGCACAGCGATATGAAACACAAGTACATATCCATAATATATTGCCTCATATATGCTGCACTATATGAATTATTGAAAAATTCAACGTCATTTTTATAAACAAAACACGCCTTTTGTCAGGGTGACAAATTTATTAATGTACTGACTGCGTGTAATGCAGGACTGGACAGTTAAGGGATGAAAAGGTACAGGCTGGTTGTACCACCAAAATACTTCGATCCTCGTTGCCAAAACCACCAATCTTTGAATGAACTTGAAGCAGATTATGTGTGACCCCACACTAACTCTGATGTCACAGAAATACAGACACACAAACACACGTGCACAAGTTGTACACATGTACAACTTTCCTCCCATGAGATGTCCCGTAGAGACTTCGCACACTGTCTCCACATTGATCTCAGCTGTCTGTTCAGACTTTAATGAAAGCATTCTCCTCTAGATTAGATACATCAGAACAAGTTTGGTTCACAGGACTCACGCACAGCCAGTGTTTCTTAAAGAAAATGTCTTCAAATAACATTTGCAAATTTTAATTCTTCAGTTGTTTCAAGGTCATAAAGTAAAAGTCAGAGTTTGGAACCACGCAGCATGGACACAGGATGTAGATGTAAAGCTCCTCAGAGGTGGTTGCAGTGACTTGAGGAACATGTCCAGTCTTCCTCTGGCTGCACTGATGCAATCTTTACTGGAGAGGTCAGATGTTAATGAAATTCCTGTGTTCAGTTAAATACTCATTTAGGTAATATACTGTGCTCTGTACAAACCAGCCATAAATCATCCTAATTTAATAAATGAAGGAATAATGATGAGATGTCCAACGAAGACATTTACTCATAGGCCTCATCTCGCTTTAATATTCACGGTGTAAAACAGAAGGATGTCGGACAGCGTTCAAATGAAGATGCATCAAAGACAACTGGGTCAGATCCTACCTGCAGACTGGGCTGTGGATCACGTCTCATCACACGATTTTCCTTTTCTACTGTGGTTCCACCTCATCGTTCAATGACTGGTCATCAGGTTTGACTAAATTAATGAATTTATTATTATTATTACATTTTCATTTATATATCATTTATGGCCTTTGTTTAATCAGGAAATGTCTCTCATTGAGATGAAAAAAAATCTCAACATAAAGGCTAAATGAAAAAAAAAAAAGAACCATGAAATTCTAAAAAATCGGACAACTTGCCAAGTATGACCTTGGACACATTAGAACGAAGCATAAATTAGCCAGGAGTTTATTACGATCTGACAAGCAGCACTGTGCTTTCAGTAGGAGGCATAATGACGAGTGAAGGAGAAATCTGGTGCTTGTCAAATCCCCAGTCAATGTCATTTTGTTGATGGGACGTTGTTGTTTTTTTGTTGTTGTGGGTGAGAATTTACAGCCTTCTTGACTTCAGCTGTGCATTATCACTGTGAGTGATGAAGATTCCAGCCATGGAGGAGGAGTAAATGAAGGTCACCACCATGACATGTTTTCTTCTCTTTGGTTTCTGCATCACATTTTCTTCCTGAAGATGTTGGAACAAACGTCACCTGGCATGTGGTAGCTTCTGCCATTGGCACCAACAGGTTTCACTATGATCTAGTGCCCTCTAATGGATCTGAACCTTTGGTGCCTTGAAACACAGACACTTAGTGTACTGGGTAGAAACGATTGCCCATCAGATGTGTTGGAGGTATTCTAAAGTGCAGCCTTGATTAATGGCTCTCTGCTCCAAAGGAAAGCAGCCCCATTTGTCCTCCTCTGAAGCAGACAGCCATTCGTCGCTTTGCTGTCACAAAAAGCCCATTTGGCAGATGCAACAACAAGAGGCACTATTGCGAGCGGAGCAGCCAGGGAACATCCAGCACGAAGACAAATCAATGAAATCCATTTGACTTTCAAGCCTCAAAATGCCAGAATGCTCTGGAGTTTGAAGAAGCAACATGCCTCATTGCCATATCAAAGACAGTTAATTCTCAGTGACATTTCCTAGCGATTTCCTGCTCTATGTAAATGTCTCCAACAATCTGATTTCAGTAAATGTCATTTTTGAGTTAAACAACTGGACAATGGTAAGGACAGGTGTGTGCTGAAGACACTTCCTGCTTCAGCAGGTACAAAAACATACTGATGATCAGACCTGGATGCTCATGTGTTCCACTCTTTCCAGGTAGTCTTTCATTTTCCTGCATGTTATAGCTGCAAACGTCAGAAAACAGCAGTGTTCACCCCACCTCTGTACCAAGGCTGGCTTCCTCTTCCGAGGAGTTTGAGCAGAAGTTCAAAGCTGAGTCTCCGAGCAGCATGTGGCCTCCTCTGCCTCACTCCAACCTGTCCGGCTGCTGGGCCACGTCTGCTTACCTTGGCGGAGATCTGAGGCCGGGCTGGAGGCACCTGATGGGTGTTTGAGTGAGAACAGAGAAACAATCAGTTCCTCTGGTCCTGCTGAGGAACGTTAGAGTTTTGTGCAGCAATGCACAACATTCTGGTGGTGCAGCACATAATTCACCCTCTTGAGCGCCGGCCAGACGTCGGAGCCTCAGTGCATGTCAAACAGCCAAATCCACACGGAACCTTCTGGAGCACTGCTGTGTGAATGGCACCTCTCTGGCTCTTGCAATCGCCCCTGAGAGCTAATTAATTTTCGAAGCTGATAAAGTGACACTGTGCACTACTAACCTTTCCTAATTCTGGAATACAGAGATAAAAAAAACTGCCAGAGTCCTTTTTATTTAACAAATACTAACAGGGAAATGATCAGACCTCAGAGATTCGAGTCTGGTACATATTGACCCTTCCTTTAGTACATACACACAGTGCCCCCTGGTGGGAGAACTGTGACTTCAAATTTCTAAATTGTCTAAATCCTGTCTAAATCCATTATTGCATTTCAAGATCATGTGATGCAGCAACCAGAGCCATTATCATTTTATCACTGCACTCTTATTCACCAAAAAGAGAAATGCAACATTTTTGTAACATTTCCAGTGATATTTTTACAGAATTGTATTCTGAGGCTACTATGAATGATGATTGGCTGCTAAGAAGTGAGAAGCCCAAACCAGTCAGTGGCCAGTGCCTTTTTCATATGGTGTCAGGGACGTTGGTGGGTTCCTCGGGTCAGATGTTTTCCTGTGAACTAGAGGTTTCTGTGGTGAGGACCCACAGCGTTGTATGATAATCCTCCCTAACAACAAAGTATGTGTTTGTTTCACAGTTTAGTTTTAAAATCAACTCCTGACATCCTTCAAAGAATGGTGAAAAGAAACAGGTGCAGCAGTGCAGTGGTGTGAAGGCCACATCCATCAAGCAGGAGCAACTATACATTTTGTTCTTGGTCTTGATGCAAACTGACATGAGTCTTGTTGTAATTTAGTTCTTATGTCAGTAAAACCTTTAACTTTGCACTCCAAAATACTGCAGAGAAGCTGTGCAACAGTTCCTGTGGCGGCAGGGAGATACAGCCTGTGTGTGTGTGTGTGTGGAGGCGAGGAGGGTGAACGCTAATGATCTCTCAGTATCTCTGTCTCAGCAGGTTGAGGGAAACATGAGGCAACAATCAGCCAGCAGCCGGCAGCTACACTCCACTTCCTGCTTCTCACCTCTCATACAGTACAAACACTCACCTGCCCTCTGTACTTCTCAAATCCTCCGTTTCTCTGTGCCACATTGATTCATTGCGTCGCAGCGTCTCATCTCTTCCGGCTGTAGCTCTGCCACTTTCCGTTCGACCCTTCAGCATCTCCAGGCTGCACTGACAGCGACTCACACCCTCGTTAGTTAGAGACTGAGAGCGAGAAGCTGAAATGCAGCAGCACAGCAGCAGGGAGCTGATGGATGCGTGTGTGTCCTGCTGAGGGTGAATTGGTACAGGTTCATGGGGTTTAAGGGTTAGAGGCCAGTACTGACGCCACCGTCTGTCATCACAGCTACTCTGAGTGTGTGTGTGTGTTTTTACGTCGCGTGTGTGTCAAGGCTGTCACATCCTCCGGTGATGAGCAGTGGCCCCCATTGCTAACACAACAGGCCTCACTGCTGAACTCACTGCTGAGGGCGAATACATGGATGCATGAAGACACACACACTGATTAAAAGGTGATTTGTGAGACATTTTTCAAACTTTGTTTTGAAAAAGACTTAAAATGCTGGTTAGTACACAATAGGAAATATAACTTTGACGCCCCTCGATGGTTGTTGGTTGATATTAAAGGTGTGTGTAAGAGAAATAATAATAGGAAAGAAGATATAAGAAGAAATAATCATGTCAGTTGTTCAGGTTAGTGTTTTGTGGGGTTTATAATGTTTGGAAATGTATTATTTGATTGATTAATTCAAATAAGAATAAAACACAATTAACTGAAAATAATAATTATCATCCCTATACTCTGTTTAATTATTTCCATTGTTTGCACTCAAGCCAATTGAGATGTGCCCATGTTTGTTTGGGTTTTTTTCAACAGCAAGCCAAGCTTTTAAATCAACAACTTAAATTATATTTATGGATCACAAACTCATTACAGATATGAAAGAAACAGCAATAAGAACGCGCAAATAATCCTGAACATACAGTAGATAATAATTTGTGAATCCAGTAGTGTACCTCTATATATGTCCACTAGGTGACAGCATAGTGTCGTAGTTGTGTTGTTTCCCAGTTTCAGGACATCTCTATCACTGCACACACACACACACACACACACACACACACACACACACACACCTTTTCAAAACTCTTTCAAAACACTACACACAATTAGTACAACCACACACACAATATGGAAAACACTTCAGATCCTGTGCAACATGAAACATTATTGTAAAAACTATATACACATTTATAAAAACCATATGACACGCACACATTTCATAAGGCTTAGTTCTGTGTGAACCAGTTACACACTGCTGTGTTTAACTTAAAACACTTTTGGCAGTTCTACCTCTGGACCTCTCAGTGAATAGATTACTGTTGGTGAAGTACACAGAGAAAGTGCAAATATACAACATAGTAAATTCAAACACATCACAAGATCAATGCTGCAGACTTTTGAAAATATGATTTCATCTTTTTCATACAACCACATTTAGTCAACGTAGACAATCACAAGACAACATATCCCAACACGGTAAACCCACAAAATAGACAAATAAAAATACTGTACTACCAGTACAGGTTAAAAATATGTCAAGAAAATGAAGAAAACAAAAAGAAATCTGAGTAAAATAAATTAAATACTAAACATCTCTTCACCTAGCTGGATCTTCATCTACATCGCAGGCAATATCTTCATTGGCAAGACAACGTGGGAAGAACCGTTATGAGTTTCCAAAGCCTCTTCCACGGCCTGAATGAGGGGCATCTGAGTCTGGGGCCGGAGATCATAAACTTTGTTCCACCATGCCGAGAAAAATTCTTAGGGTTTGGGGTTAAGAAATGGAGAGTATGGTGGAAGGTATATGACTGTAAACAGTGGGTGGTGCTGAAACCAGTTCTGGACCAGAGCAGAGTGGTGGAATGACACGTGGTCCCAGATGACAATGTAGTGGATCTGGTGCATTTGGTTATTTACTGGGAGGAGGTTGTGCAATCTGTCCAAAAATCTGATGATTTGATCTGTGTTTGTGTCAGGGCCCACATTGGCATGACGGTGGAGGACCCCATTCAGGGAAATGGCTGCGCAAAGGGTGATGTTACCCCCACGTTGCCCTGTGGCCAATGATGTTTCTACCTCTCCTTCTGACTTTACTGAGGTTGAATCCTGCCTCATCGATGTAAATAAATTCATGTGGGATTTCCTCATCATCCATCTGTAAAACTCTCTGAAATACAGTGAAAGACAAGGTTGTAGTTCAGCATAGGTCTAGTATGCAGTAAATTTACATGTAAAAATTATTAAGTGTGCAGTATGTAACATCACAATGTCAAAGTGAACAATACATACCTCCAAATACTCATACCGCAGCTGTTTGATCCTCTGAATTCCTCTCAAAAGCTACTCAATGCAGTTGTTTCATGTGAACTTGATGTTTTTTCAGGATGCGTGCTATTGTTGTCAGAGAGACCTGATGGACATTTTTGAAAATGGTGTTGTCACTAATAATTTTGGCTTGAAGTTCTCTGAGCCTAATGGCATTATTGGCCAAAGCCATGTTTCTGATTTTTGTCTCTTGCTCTGGTGTGAATATAGGTCCCCTCCCTCCTTGTCGTTCTCGGCCCTCCATCCTATGTAGAAAAAAGCCACATGTGAGCTATTGTAAAATGACACAGGAAGCGGTATCAAAAGTGCCGATATGGAGCATACAATACAATACAGCAGGCAGCTGATTACTGTGACTGTTGACAACTTTTTTTTTCACCTGGTTTCTTGTCGAAATGTCCTTATGGCAGATGCCACTGTAAATCTGCTAAGATTTGGCCGAACTCTTAGTCCAGCTTCCCTCAGCGTCAATCCATGATTCACGACGTGATCAACTAGCTCGAATCTCATTAGACAAATTTGGTCCTCTTCTTCATTGAGGGTGTTCTACTCCTGCTTCAGGTCTTCCTCTTCCTCGACCACTGCCTCTACCTCCTGCTCGTCCTCTATGGATTCGCCCTCTCATCCTCACATTTGCGTTTTTATAGTGCTCAAACCTGATTGGTGTGTCTACAATAAGGCAATCAATGTGTTTGCACACCTGATGTGGGTGTTTAACCAAATGGCTCATGGTGTGGTCATTTGTCCATCAGTGTGGAATTGCAAGGAAGTGACATCCTGATATACGTCTGTGTCTAATGTATGCAAGTGTGTTTAGTGTTTTGCAAATGACTGTGTGTATTGTTCTGCAAAAAGTGTGAGGCTGACTTTGTGTTTATAGTGGTGAAGATCTGGTCCCGTGTTCTGCTCCTTGAGTGTAGGGTATTGATAATTATGTGATTCTTTTGTTTTTAGTGTTCATGCAATCATAAAAAACTGTAACGTGTGTTCACATCTTCGAAGCCAAACATGTTCACGTCCGGTACCGTGCGTGGAAATAAGTAACAGGTAGTTGAAACATCCTCTAATAAAATGTACTATATATGTAATTGTCACAGTGTAAGATCATCACCACACTGTGGGAACCAGCTACCAACGACACAACATCATATCCATTGACTACGTATCTTCAAAACAGTGACAACAATAGTGAGTCTCACAAGTACACAAAAGTACACAGTGTACAACAGTAATACGTCTAAATATTGTTCTAACATGCCACAACTGAGCATGTTCGTCCAGAATTACAAGAATCACTGTCCGCTTCCTCTTGTTATGGGAAGAAATAGCAAAATGAGCAAAAAAAGAATGAAAGGAGCAGGTTTTCATCGGATGAGATGTACCTGAACAACCCATGAACTGCACATCACAGACTTCTGACTGAACCTCTGATTCCTGCTCACGTGTAGTTTCATGTTGTCGTAGCACACGACTTAGTACGAACTGCACGGTTCGCTGAGGCGTTTGGTCACTGACAGATAAATCCGTGGTGGGTCAAGTTCCTTGAACGTCATTCAGTCTTAGACCTAAGTGTGTTTCCCACTCACAGACCCTTAACTAATATCGAATCTGATTATATAAAAAGGCTGGTTAACTCCACGCTCTCATCCATCACCTGCCACTTTGAGTCTGGATGCAATCAGTCACGACCAAAGAACATGGCACATGATGGAGCAGCAGCTCTGGATGGAGAGGATGTTATCCATCAGCGTGAAGGCAATGTGACACTCAGGATTGAGTCAAATGAAGAGCTCCATCCTTTGAAGCAACACCTTCAACGCACAAATGATGATGGAGATGATGCTTTATTAAATCTTCCAGCGCAGCAACATTGAACATCGGTCTTATTACATGAAAGAAAGAATGACGTTATTCAGTGCAGGTTTCTTTTCTCGTCCTGATGTGCCCAACCTCTCATATTGTCCAGAGCTCCAAAGGTTCAAGTGTCAGTCGTTTCCCGTAAAGCCTGGGAGAAGGAGTGGGTGGTGGCCTTCATGTCCTCATGCCTTTTTTTAAAGCCAAGGTTATGTTCCCTCAGTCCACAGAACACTCTTGACAGGCCTCGGTGGTATTTTATTATTTCAGTTCATTCTGTCTATTTGCACTCTATAATTTGTTCCTACATGTCATTTAACGCAGCCTTCTTTTTCTTTTTTTTAAATTATACGTCTCTCTCTCTCTCTCTCTCTCTCTCTCTCTCTCTCCCTCGGATAGGATTTCCCTGGCGTGTATTTTAACGTTTTCTATTTTAAACCCTCTCTGTTATTATTTTTCATTTTGGGTTTTTCCTTTAATCACTGCGCTATGATCTGACCTTTAGTGTTTTGTCTGGAAACGAGTTAAAATGTTCCAAATATGAGGCGAGGAGCTGCAGTTGGGTCATTGCAAACCTGCACAGAACTGCGACAGAGGCTGACGTGATTTACGTTCCATCAGTGCTCTGTGAATTGAAGCTGAAAGTCATGTGTCATCAAGAGTATAATGATAATGTGGGAAATGACAGGCTTCTGGCCTGCAGCTCCATGTGGTTCATGTTTGGTTTGAGCAAAAACTAATTCTCTGCGTTGTGACAATAAACAATCAAACTGTGGGCCTAACAGAGATGTCATTTCCAACAGAGTTCCCCCTGTAATTTTCAACCAAAACATCAAATTACTGGACTTTGGGAAAGGGAGGCAGTGAACGAGAGCCAGCCGTCCAGGGCCTTTTGTTTACAGGAGCATTTCGGGCATAACTCCACCGACGTGGATGGAGGCTCTTTGTAAACAGGGATTGAGCAAAGCTGCTGTTTGTCTGCCAATCTAAATACAACAAGGTCCGATGGTGGGGGCTTCACCACCATCTCTAATTCTGTAGTTGGCTTCCACGGAGCCCGGACCCGCAGGAAGAGGCTTTTCTCTGCCGGATGGAGAAGAACGACACAAACCACACGCACGGATGCACACGTCGCACGTCACGTCCCAATGAGAAGTAATGATGCAAAAAATGTATTTACCAGGATACTACAGACATTTTTTTTATTGATCTTTATTTATATTTATCTCAACCATTTTCATCAAAAAATGCTAATCAGGACAACATAGACAATGAACAATCCCGCCCCTTCCTAACAATATCATACCATTCTATAATATAAAAGTTATCTCTCGATATGAAAACTAGCTTTCCTACATGATGATATAAAATTAAGCCCAGTAAGTATATGAACTCCCAGAGGTATGACAGTATTATCAGTATGCTGTCAGTATCAGCTGTCTTTATGTCTCTCACAACCGTGTAGGAAGTGATAGGAAAACGACACCAGGGGGAGCCAAGCCACAGCAGTCCCAGTCCCACGTTAGACTATAAATAAATAAGTCAATAAAAGTTTTACTTCCAACTGGGCTTAAGAGCATAAAAGGACAGTTCTTGTCCATCTCTCTTGTTAGAGCTGCCATTGATGTGTGACTTGTCTTTGTCCATCAGTGCGTTCTCTTCACACGGACGCGTTGTGAAAGTTGGAGGTAAATTTGGGTAATGGAGGTTCTGTTCATTAAGCCTGTGGAGCGAACTGGGGACAAGCTAATGAGGAAGGCGCCGTTGGCAGAGTAGAGCTGGCTGTGTAATAATTGGCTGAAGCTAAAAAGGGTCACTGCAGAACAAGGAGTTAAAACGGACAGAGGCTTCCACGTTCCCACTTTGCTGTGTTTTGCACAGATTTCTTGGTTGAGTGGCTGCACATAAATTGATACAAATCCATAATCCCGATCCAAGCTTAAGTTCGTTTCACTCCTGCTTTTCCTCACAGGAGTGTGTTAAGTATTGATCCACGTCGGAATAATTGAGAAGCTTAAGCTAAGCAAGTGTAAGGCAGCGACAAGCATGTGAGGGAAGTGGTACTGAATAGTACATCCCAAAATTGGGCATCAAATTTAAAGTTCACGAGCTGCCGTTCAAGTAAACAATAAATGGGACCTTTAGCTCCTTTATTAAGGACTGAAGGAAGGACTTCTTAAAAAAGCTTGTGTATGGATGGTGCTGTACAAATAAACTTGCCTTGCCTGAGGTATTTTAGAGGGACGACTGAATGTAAGCAGAGTTGTTCTGTGCATCTCAAATAAAGTTAATGCACACAACATTTGTCTTAGTCTACTTTTCCTGGCTCACGTCCTGCACCGCACCTACAGGGACTTATTAAATCCACATTTTTTCCAGGGCTCCACGTAAAAGAGTCATGCAACAGATCACAGCTGGTGTTTCTGTTGTCGGATTTTTACCCTTCACAATATGACTCAGTCTCAATTCAGCATGACCTACAGTGACCTTTGGACATGAATCACAGCTGCCAACTGCAACCGAAACCTCCCGTGGACCCTAAAACTTCTGGTGACTCAGAAATACGACACTGCATGTCACTGTTGCAAACTACAGATGTTCTGTCATTTTTATACTTGAATTTACTTCACATTATTTTGAGAAACTTTCCACTGCCACTTATAAAATGTATATATCACTCATATTCATTTTTTTGTATTTTATCTTTATTTGTTTGTATTTTAGCTGTTTTTTTGGTTGTTTATCCTATTTTTATCTTACCTTCCAACCTATATTGTGGAGGGTATGCGACAAAGAAAGATGTGTGATTCAGATTCTGGCTGCGAGAGCGAGAGAGTGAATGTACTTTGCTGTACTTTGCTGATCAGATGTATTCATCATGATGCAGATACACGAGCTCAGTGAAATGTGGAAGGAGACTCTGCAGATCGCTGCAGATGAAGCTGTTCATGCTTCGCCCTCCGTTCACTGAGGGCGACCTCAGGTGTTCACGACCTGACATTTACTGACTGCAATCATACGCCGTGGTGGTAAAACACGTGGGATTTTCTCCTGTGAACCTCACAGACCTTCTGTCACGCACACAGATTCATTTTCCACGACACCTCTCCAATGTCTCATCGGCTCCACTGCTCATATTTACACTGAGCCTCCAGGGTAAGACGTGCTCGGAGCAAGAAGATGTTAGAGAGAGTCAATGGGACGCTGAAGCAGACGTTTTAATGACCAATGGAACAGCTAGTCAGATTTGGATTTAAAGGTGTTTATAAATATATATTAAAAGTTCCACATGAATGTAACGGTACGTCTGCTGGGTTGAAATTACAACCTGCACTTTTCCTCAGCTCCTTACCTCCCAGCTCTGCAGGACTGTTACTATTCATGCATTGATGTAATTGAGACATGAGTGTTTATGGAAAATGATCATCAATGAAGCAAAGACCATCCATTATTTCACAAGTCAACAGTGACCATGCTTGTGCCAAACACACAGAATTCTTCACTGATTAGCTCCTTGGTGGTTGTGCTTTATTTCATGTGGAGATGGAAAAACGTCCTTTATTCATGTCTACTCGTCTAAGAGCCCTTGTGGTCATTTGTTATTCCTTCATTTAGCGCTGACATAGAAGTCAGTGATGTGGGGAGAGTGAAACAAGGGCTGGCTTGTGTGTCTCAGTCCAGATGTGAGACCTGCTTAAAGATGGCAGAGAATTGGCAGATGGATTTCTCTGCTACGCTCCATTTAGCTGCTCTGTTCTCTCGCTCCGTGTTGTTCCAGGTGATGTAAACTGGCATGTTTCCCTGACAGAGACTGGGCATGAAGCTGGCTCCGACTGGACGCTGACGCCATTGTTGTTGGGGGGGGGGAAGTTCATGATTTCACTTTTGGTTTTAGTGCAACAGGATTAGAGGGAGACGTTGCAACTGCAGTTG
>CAAKHB010002195.1:37949-51731 GCA_901007665.1 Aeoliscus strigatus
GGATGCACACACACACACGCACTAACCACACACACACACACACACACACACACACACACACACACACACACACACACACACACACACACACACACACACACTCAGTCCTTAGAGTGATTTTTTTCCTTGCAGATATCATATTGCTCTGTTCCCCCGCTGCAGCTCTCTCTCTCTCTCTCTCTCTCTGTCTTGATTGTCCACTCCCTTTCACCAACAAAGATGTCTAGACTGCAGCTTAGATATGGCCAATGACCGACACCCATGCAACATTCAGTTTACTGAATTGCAACGTTGCAATATAATACAATTATTGCTTTTGTACTATTATGTTTGGTTTTGGTTATTTTTTACACGACTTATCTATGTATGTATATGGACTTGCCGTTATCCAGCAGAGACGTCATTCATCAATCAATCAATCAGCTGTGTCCCCTGCAGTATATCAACTCAACAATTCACAGACGCATGGGTTAGTTTTCAAGCGTTTTTTATTCTTTCACACACATTTATCTTGAGTTTTAGTGTAGTTGTTGTTGTCCTGTTCGCGGCGTCTCATTCTGCTCATTCTGTCTCATCATTGCTCTCCACCATTCACCAGCAAGGTCCAATGATATATATTTTACAGAACGTCACAGTCTGATGATGGCCAAAGTGCACAACCTATCTGCAAAGTGATCCAGGAAAGTGGGGAAAAGTGTATTTTTCAGTTTTGCGTGTCGGCCATCGATGAGTTACGTCATGCTCCTTTAATAAAAGCAGTGTTGTTTTACCTTGAGTGTGTGTGTGTGTGTGTGTGTGTGTGTGTGTGTGTGGCTTACGTTTGTCATCTGTCTGTTATCTGCTCTATCCTAAATAACAAACAACTTTGACAAGGAATCCTCTGATGTCTTGATCGAATGAAGCAGCTGACATGTGCTGAGAATGTTAAACTGCAACTTGGAAACCACATGTGATTTGAACATTGTTTGCACACAGAGGAAAGCTCTTATTTTAAGCTGATGGCGATAGCATGAGTGAGGCACACTGATTCAAAATCTGCTGACTGCATCTGCATAATTGGATTTTCTCTTTAATTATCAGTTTGCAGAATGTGTCACTGCAGACGTGACAGCCTCCAAGTATGACTCAACAGTATGGAAATTGTGCAATTTTGGATTTGGAATCATGAAATCATACAAACAGTGTCAGCAATTATGCGAGAGGAAAATATGAGGAAATGGTCGTTGGCGTAAACCAAGACGTCAGCTCCACTGGCGGAAACTGGGAGTTTAATTGCAGGCAGGTCTGTGTTTACAGTGACACCGGCAGCCACTGAACCTGTGTTTATTTTTGACTTAAGCAGAGAATAAATCATCCTTGTTCCAGTGCATCATAAAAACCACTCAAAAGAGATGTGGAGTTGAAAGGGACCTGTGGAAAAATAAACCTTTTTTCATTAGTGATTGAAGAGCGAGGCATTTGGTCTTTGTACTAATGCATTAGTGCATAACTGTTTTCTTCTCTTTTTCAAAATGTAAAATAGCCACTCTAGTGAATTAATTGTGGCCATTCAGGAAATCCAAATATGATAATGCTTGGCACCAAGCTGTTTTCCTCTTAGAGCCTCATTATGCACTGGAAAACTCTATGATGGCCCATTATGGGGAGTTGGAGGAGAACGAGGAAGATAGAGATTTCTGTTAGGACGACTGTATTGCAGGCCCACAGCGTCCTACAGGGTGTGTCTGTGTGTGTGTGAGTGTGAGTGGTGGGGTGCTCATGGGGCTCACTCATCGTGTAAAGTGCTCCCACGGGTAAATGGGATAGCCGAGAGGGGAAATGTAATAACTCGACGACGAGGAGAGTCTGCCAATTACAGTCAGCACGGGATGGAGGAGCAGGATCAGACGCATTGAAAACGACTGGATTTCCAGACTCCCCAGGGAAGAGCCTCCATCAGCCCGGCTGACAGGCCACCAGAAATATGAGCAGCAATGAGGGAATTCAAACAATATTCTAGTTGTAACAGTGAGCAAGAGAAGTATCAATAGGGATGTTGTTGAAGATGAACCTTCTGTCTGGGATCTCTCCCTCCCTCTCTCCCTCGCTCTGAAATCTATTTCTTCTAATAACAGAAATAGTCTGACTCATATGTTCAAAAACACACTTCCCAGAGCTTCTTAATTATTCTACATTTCTGCATTTTAACACTTTTTTTCCCCACTGACATCAGCAAGGCCACACACGTCGTTTTTCAGGACACATGTCAGCCAGTCGAGGGTTATTTTATGTCTGTCAGCAGACAAGAATTGAACCTGAAGTGAGAATATTTTCAAAGTTCCTTCAGACATCCATGCTGCGCTGTCATCGTGTATGTGGCAAATCAGGTCTGTTATGGACCCAGTGAGTTTGGCAAAAACAAACATTGCACTGATCATCTATGGTGATCGACAATGAAAGTCACTTGACTTGGGTTAAGGATGTGCGTGCTGTTGTGTGTGTGTGTGTTTTGGTCGAATAGAAACAGGTTTGCTGACAGAGTGAGTCAGCGCCAGGACATCCTGATGACCCACTGTGGCAGCAGATTCTTTTAGAGGCCCCATCGGAGGATTAGGAGGGACTGGACTCTGAACCCGTGACCTCTGATGTTTGTTTACCTTTTCCTGCTTTAGCTCACTGTGAATTACTACTGTATTGTTGTGTCAATATGGTCCATTTGGATCCATTCATGCACGTGTGAGGAAAAGACACAAAGAGGTGATGCACAGGAAGAATATTCAACACAATATTGCTTTTGTGCTCTGAAAAACCCAACGTATGTGGATGGGAGAGTGAGACAAAGACAGAGGGAGCGATGGCACCTGGTTTATCAGTCTGAAGTTATTATCACGAATATGATAAGTTATTTCCATATCTAAAAGCAGAGCCAGAGCAGAAAGGGTTGGCTCTTCAGCCATGCTGTACCGCCATGGACAAAGCAAAGCCAAATATTCAGCTGGAACCACGGTTCAGAAGGAGCCTGTTTATTCACATCTAATTATCTCCTCCAGCCGTACACTCCCAACAATCTCTGTGTGGAGTAAACAAGACCCCGGTGGGAGAAAAGAGTCTTGTCTTGTCTTCCCGGCCCATTTTAATAAATCAATGCACTAATCATCGGACATGCCACGAGTGCCCTGGTTGCGCCTGCCGTTCCTTTGAGGTTAAATTAATTAGGTTCCAATGGGAGAAAGTCCCTGACACACAGCAATGTGAGGTGTAATTGATTTTTTTACTCCTCTTGATTTTCTTCTTTTAGGTGTAAAGGGTGGACGGAGTGAAGTAAATTTAATGATAAAAACAGCCAACAAAAGTGCCTATTTGTGTGGCTTAGGGGAAGTTTAGCTATTGATGCAGCCAGAGTTTAATGAGGGGAGAATGATCCTCTACAACTAGGTCCAGTCTATTATGCTGTTTTTTCCCGCAATTCAGCTCCTTGTTGTTAAACAGTAAAAGTTAGACAAGAAATGTGTGTGTGTGTGTGTGTGTGTGTGTGTGCGTGCGTGCGTGCGTGCGTGCGTGTGTGTATAAACTCTGTGGACAGTGAATGTGGTTTCAGGCAAGTATCATTTTACATTTGTTGAGAGGAAGCAAAAAAACTGTTACAACAATGTAACAATTGTAACAACTTTTTGGCATTTAAAGTGGGATAATATTCACAAGGTGAGTATTTGGATTTGGATGTGGATCTGTCAGTGGCTGTGTGACATATACAGCTACAAACATGCTACCAAACAGGCTTTTGTAAAGCATAGATAGATAGCCTGTCAGTGTAAGTGGGGTCAGTGACTGTGGAGTGAGCCTGACTGGGTAATTGTCGGTGAGAATTTGTACTTTATGGAAGACTTGTTTAGGGCTCATGCTGCTGAATTCCTCCTTGTGTTTGAGTTTGGCCTTGATGATAACATTCTTCATTTGTCTGTTGAGTAAATTCACAGCAGTCCAGTCCTTGCATTGAAAAGCTTGATGTTTTTCCCTCAGGCTGTTCTTGATACGGAAAGTGATCCAGGGTTTGGAGTTTGAATATCTCCTGAAAGTTCTTGCTGCATGAGATACAAAAGTCACTGTAATCCGTGATCAGTGACACCCTGTGAGCCAAATCTCCCTGAAAAATGTCCCAATCTGTACATGCAAGTGAACCCTGTAGCTTGTAACAAACATTTAACAAACATTTAACAACTTTTGTAAAGCATAGCAAACAAATTCATTCACGGATAAGAAGTTAGGATAAGAGAATTCTCTGATTGGTTTGTTGTGCTATTCCACTACTGTGTGCTGCGATGTGGTGCCTCAGTGAGAACTGGACTGTTGATGGAATGTTCTGTCCTGTAAGTTGACGTATTTGCAAATTGTTGCTTTTGAATCTTTGGTCTAGAGTGGACTTTATAGATGTTTGAGTATCTTTACTAATGAAGTAATCAACAGACTTTCAACTCTTTACTGCCAGCGCCAACGAATCACCGGTGGCAACTCTATCACATCAAGAGTCTGTGTATGACGATATTTGGTGGAATCAGCCTTTAAAAAGTCATACTTGTCAAACAACCACAGAAAAGCTTTCAGATTCCCCCAAATCATTGACTGAACAGACTTAACATTTGTTCTCGGCCAGAAAAAAAGTCTACAGTTCCTTTGAGGCACGTCTGCCGCATGCACACACAGACACACACACTGGGATTTGGAAGGCTCCAGGAGATACTCAGGCATGTTCATCTCTCATGTGGACAAATCCCTGAAAGCCTTCAAGTTGCCAGCTTCTGCATTCGAGCTGCATCTGCTTGTTCCACCAGAAGCTTGTGGAATTCACAGTACAGTAGTAGTACACACATACGCACATACCACTGACTGCTGCACGCCTTAGACAAACACAAGGATGGAATGTGGAGCAGCTCTTCTCTGTGTCAAGCCAAAGTCACTGTTCGTCCTCTAAAATGACTTTCCTTTCTCTCCCTTTTGTGACGTGAATTGTGAGAAACAGCAGAGTTTGAATGCAAGAATCTGTGCTCCAGCAACCAGCGACCCTATCGGTCTTGTTGATACGTTTAAAATAAAATAATTTCTAGTGGTCCTCTAAATAATAACCATCGGCTGTGTTGTGAATAGGTGGCTGAAATCCTTGGGTCAGAGTTGCGTTCATTGTACATTTGGTAATTTGATGTCAGAGTGCCTCTCCGAACCTTTAAACTCATCATTTATTTACAGGCTTCTTGTTTGCGTTGTCAAGCTGTGGCCTTGCTTCTGGTGCCAGCATGTGCCCCCGTCTACATTTTTACATCTCACAAGGCTACCCTGTATTAATATTTCAAATCAGGAAAGCAAATAGGGCTCGGCTCACGCTTTGACTGGCAGTTGAGATGACGTGACGCTTTGTGAAACTGTTGGTTACCGACCAGTTGTCCACATTTTGAATTATGTTGGTTCTGGAGCTTCAAGCTAATTCTAAGGGAAACGCTGTCACATTAATTATCTTAGAAGAATAGAATATTTGCCCTTTTTATTATGTTATTGTTGGTCAATGACAAATTGTGTCTGACAAGTTCAGTTGGTTATATTATATTAATCCCATTTCTTTTTAAAGGTGCTGATTTCCTGATTCCAAATTCACAACCTGTGATGTTTTGTCATTACATACAAATCTGTCTACTATTTTTTATTCCACTGACTGCTGACTCATTGACAGAATGAGTATGCACGATCGCAACACCATGATCGCCTGTAAGCAGTCACATCCTCTGAAAGGTTGCAACAACTTCAGGGCCATTTTCCTCATCACTATGAGCTGTGATCTTTACTGTCCATCTGGTGTGGTAATCTTACAGCTTGAGCTGCTGAGGTCTGGCCATGCATCCTAACAATGCAGGGTGAATGTTGCAGTCCTGTCACAGCTTGCAGGAGGAACCAAGAAAGGAAAAGTTCAATCAATGATTGCTCTGCAGTTTCAACACAAAGTCCAATATTACCAGAGTTCCTGCATCTATCATCGATGTATCATCATCTAATTCACCTTTTGTGAATTTCTCTTGGAGATTAATCGAGATGCTTCTACCCCAACCTAAACCTGAGGATTGTTGTGTGTTGTTTTAGAACAGGTTCTGTACGTTTAAATAGTGATCAGTTCCTACAATGAGCCCGGTGTTCCTCAGGGCTCAGTCCACGGGATTCTTTCTTTAGTTCTCCCGTCTCTTCTTACAGCTTCATATTTTTGTATTGCTCTCTCACACGCGCACACACATCCACGCATGCACTCACATGCACACACACATCCCCCAGACATACACCATACAAATTGCGAGACACATCTCAGCATGTCTCAGAGATGAGATAGATCTCTGTGAACCACCTCGAGCACAATCTTGAAAAGACAGTGCTGCTCCATCTCCCTTCTGCCCTCTCACAGACCTCTGCCTCACCATGAACACATACTGTATTACCCCTGTAGACTGCCAAGAACCTCGGGCTCATCCTGTACAACCAGCTGTTCTGTCTGCTCGCATTGCAACACTCACGGATGTTCTCCCTTCTCAACATCCCACAAAAAGTGTTCATTCCTTTGAGGGGAACAAACAAAACTGCACACACTTCATCTCTTCTACTATCACAGTCCCTTTCTTTGATCTCTTCACCAAAGTCGTTTTGCGGCCTCCATCACTGGATGGAATCAGATGTTGCTCATCCCCGCCCTGATTCATCTCATCCATGGCACAACAATAGCGAAATAACTCTTCCCTTCTTTCGGTGCTATCATTTTTCAGGAGGTTACACCTGAACTAGTCAACAGATGCTATTGATCATAGAACTTTCTGCCTTTCACTAATGCTAAACTTTTATTAGTCGAGCATAAAACGAAACCATGAGACACTGATGAATTACTTACAGAGTCACAAAACTCCATCATCACTCAGGAAATGGTGTCGTTACCTTAAGTTATTAACGCAACGTAACGTCCCAGTTCAACCAAAGCACGTCAGAAGATCCTGTTCAGGAGTCATTATCACATTTTACTTTGACTGCATATGAAGCGAGCGTGACATAGACTTGGACTTGACGCCAACACATGTCAAGAGATGACTATGTCAGATTAATAAAGGCATTTTAAAGAACACCTATCATTAACTTGTTTGTGCTCCCCTTACTCCACTCCAGAGACAAAACCGTGTGTACGTGTGCAAACACGTTTGTTTCTTACACGTGGGTCAAGCTGTCTACATGACGCTCCTCATGTTCTAGGTGTTTATTTTGCATAAGCCTTTTCTCTGAATGGAGCACTTTGTGAATAGTGGCTGAGGACCTCTCTCACTCGGTGGTCTGGACGTATAACCAAGTTTGTATATTGTGTTTTGCAGGAGGCCATGAGAAATGACATCCCAGAGAGAGCACATGTCGGGCCTGTGATGAGTGATGCTGTTAACACATGGGGAGAAGAACCTAAAAAAAGAAATGAATGAGAGGTAAATGCTGTCCGTCACATTAAAAGCTGCATTCTTCCTGTGGTCCCTGATCCCCCAGTACTTTCCTTAACGTGCGCTAAAACACACACACAATCATTTTTTTCCTCCTGTCAGTGTTCTGCTGTCTGCTGTTGGAGATGGATGTGGTTGACACGTCTTTGGGTTAATTGGCTGCCTCGTGCACAGATGCTGCGTGTAGGCCTGAATAATGAGGGTCAACAGAGGCCACAGGTCGTTGAGAGGAGTTTTTCAGTCTGGCTGTCCTACAGGCTGATGTCCCATTCTACCGATGCTATGACCTCCTGTGAGTGTGCACGAATTCCAGATGGAACAATCAAAAATGAACAAATGAGAAAATGCCTTTCTTAATGAGAAACAAACTGAAATGGGACATTTTGTGGCAGGGAGCTAACTGAAGGCATCCTTATCTGTCTGCCGGAAGTATTTCTTTTAATCAACACATATTCAGTCAGCTCCAAACCCAGAGCACTCCTCCCTAATCAGAAAAAGGAAAAAAAGAAGTTTCATCACTTTTTTGTATTAAGTGAATTGCACCCCGAGGTGTCCTTCACCTTTCTTGCAGAGAAAACGTCCTCTTTCATGCTCTCAGCAGGCGGTCCTCCCTCCCTGCGCCTCCCTTGCTGTTGCTGTCTCTTGACACAAGCCTTTTTTCATGTTTCACATGATGATGATGAGAAAGATAATTGTGGCATTTGAAAAGAAAATGATGACATTAAGTATTTTCTCCTCTGCACTGATGTTTGTGTAGTGAACACAAAAATGTGGTGACACATTCATGTGAATGTAATTCCACAGCAGAAGGAAAGTTGTTCATTTTTATGGGTAGAAGATGATTCCCCAGTATTGTATATGAAACATACATTTTATTTTCATGTACATTGTGATGTAAAAAGGAAAAAAATAGTAAGTGGAACTTTGAGGCCAAAACTGTTGCAGTCCAGGATGTCACAGGTGTGGACTTCCGCCCACCTTCCAGACGCAACTTGGACAGCACAGGCATCGCTCCGTGTCTTCATTGTTCCTCACCTTTGTCCGTTTCCACAGGTCAGTACTGGACAAAGCTTGATAATTTTAAGTTGTCTATGCTTTTCTATGCTGCTTTTGTCTTGCAGGCAGTCGAGTGTGCTTTGCACCGTTCCTAACCACTACACTCATGGTCTCTCACCTGAAAACAAGAAACACAACAGATGTTTTGCACATGGTTTTGTTGTGTTTATGCTAAGTTTAATAAGAAGAGTTTGAAGATTTTATGGAAGAGTTATATGGATAAAAATGTTTATACTCCGCCGTGAGTAACTGTGTATTACATTCTCTAACGCAGACGTGGGTCGCATGGTAGTCACAGTGAAACAATACTGTCATTTGTGCTACAGATGTAGTGTTCAGTGTGCCTTGTGTGCAGTCAGATTATAGTGTAATGGGGTTATTGGATAGACATGATTGATAGACATGTATGATGTACAGATGTGTTTTGAATATGTGAGAAATAAACAGATGCAACTTGGACAGCACATGTCTTCATTGTATTTGTCACGTAATACCACACCCGGGACCCGTAACATTTACATTCATTAGCACTTGTCTTTGACTTGAACTGATGCTGACTTGAACTAACAGCATTTTGTCGACCCTCCAATCACAAGTGCATGTTGAAGCTGCAGTTATACACATGAGTTTCCTGTCGGACAAATGGACAAACGGACAAATGTAATACACCACTCAACAGTGTGTTTCTGTGCTTATATTTGTTTGAGAAAAGATCCATTCAATCTGTATCTGCAGCCTGATGACTTTGTGGAGGTCATAAATGTCTAAACAGGTTCATACTGATGTCAAAACACAGGAAATATAATTCAGAAGTACGTTTTTGGGACCAGCTGATAAAGATACGTCACAATGCAATGTCAGATGACGCCTCTGAGGAAGACTGCAGCTGGCAGTCAAACATGTTGAGGTAAAGAAACATCTCCTAAAGCCTGACTGTCTGGACAAAAGAAAAACGTACTTATGTTTATGTAAAAACTATATGACGCCAACAATGTCCTTGTGATTTACAGAAATTCACCAGGTCTATTTCTTTCTATTTGTCAAAAATATACTGTGCTCATGTCCCCTGAGCTTCTCCCCATGTAGTCACATGACAACCACAAACATTGTAAATAAGTTTCATTGGGATTTTATGTGATAAAGTAACACAAAATAATATATTATTGTGAAGTGATTCATGCATTTCAAAATTCATTACAAATGAAAATCTGAAAGGCTCAGCCCTCTTTACTCTGACACTACTGAATAAAATCCAGCACAACCACAAGTCACGTAATTAGGACAGGTGGATATTATGAAATAGAGTTCACTTGTTCAATCCATCATTCGAAAATGGAAAGCGTAATGCGTATGGCACAATTGCAAACCCACTATGAACTGACACACCAGGCGCTGCACTACCACTATTTATATTCACTTAAAATTTGTACTGATATGGATTATGATATATGGAATGACTTCCATTCCTGTAGAGAAGCACACTCCCGCACAAACACACACACACACACACACACACACCAGTGCCCTCTGCCCAGGCCCAATCCCATTCCAAGCATACCACCACCATCTCCTTTATTTGATCAGATAGATTGAGTCATTAAGCCCATCTGACACGAGCAATGGCCTCCCACACTAGGAGTCAAAGTTTGCCCCGATGTGGAAAGACATATGGGCCTCCCTGATGAAGGGGCCGCCTGATGGCTCAAGCAGTGTGGTGGGGGTGAGGCTAGTAAAAGGGGGAGGTGGTGTTGGAGGCTGTCAGCAGGCATGGACTGGGGTCACGCCACGCCTGGCCTTATTAGATTCCCATGAGGCAAATGCGGGCTGTCAGGCAACGCATTGAAATAGAGGAGGGTTCCCGGTGTGCCTTCTGCCGCTCAGCACCAACTTTCTGGCTCGGTGATCATGATCAAAACCATCTGGCCCGATGCCTTGTGTCACTCCATTAAACAGTGGTTTCACGCCATGTTAAGGACGTGACAGGGAAAGTCAACTTGACCTTGAATGCTCCAGCAGCTGTAATTCTACTCAGATGTGTTCTTCAGCAGACAAATCAGATGCCTTAACAGTAAAACAAAGGGACACAAACTTAATGAGAAACCAACAACCGAATGATTTGCACGCGATGCTGCAGATCAATTATAATTATCAGTATTTGAGACTTGGTTGTAAGTAATTACGTCCAAGGTCACATCGACCAGACATGCTTCGAGCTGCTGCCAGACATCTGCATGTTGCATTCTCATTAGTTTGCTTGTTTTCTGTACTGATGTACTGAATAAAAGTCCATCATTAATCACTAATCAGAAGCTATGGCTGACAGGGGAAGCCCACAGACTACTGGAACACTGCCTTCAGCCGAGGCCAAGGTCTATGGACTACAAGCCCTCACCTCAGACGGAGGACAGCTCTGAGCATGGGCGTCAGTTTTGTTTGAAATGTGGTGGGGACAAAGACACATTTGGAAGTGCAATACTATTTGTCTATTGGCAATGTATTCTACTCGTTGAGAAAAAAATCTAAATTCTTAGACATATTTAAACTTTTTAAAAAACGCAATAGTTACTTTCCCTGGTAACTGGTTACTTTTAAGTTGGGAGAAATCACTAATAACTGTAGTTAATGTATGTACTTTTTAAAAGTAACATAAACGTAAAAAAAACACTAAACAGTGCGGTATAGCACATTCATTTGGTCGTATGAGTCTTCAGCTGACTAATTTTCCACTCATGCCAAAGATCCAATGACAAACCCGCTTTCCAAATTCCCCCAAAGACAGACGGCCTCCCAGTTTCTGAATGTGAGCCAAAGCAACCTGTGTGACCAGCTCCGATGGCTCTGGATATGTCATACAACATGTCTGTGGACGGAATGTGATTTCCTTGACGCCGAATGTTAGACATGCAAAACATGACACTGATATCATTTCTACTTCTACTTCCTCTAAAATATAGAGTCCTATGCTGATTTCTTGACTTGAATTGTTGACTCGTGAAAACAATGCATTTGTTTCTCCTCACTGACCAGGTCATACTACAAACAACTTCTCCAAGAGCGTGAGTGATTTAATGGAACATGTCCTCAGCAACATGCTTTCAAAAGGGAAAGTGAGTTGACAAAGTTGCAGACTCCAAAGCTTTGTCGGGCATGTGATTCTGACTTGGATGAGCTCCTGTAACCGTAGCTTGAACACATGTTTTTGCTGAGGAGCTGAAATATGGCACTCTCAGGGCCACAACAGACTGCATCCAACCTTCAGACCACATTGCTCTGATTTACTTCCACACTTAATTCGCCTACAACTGTTTCGGGAATAAAGTCCGAGAGGGTTAAAATGAAGAGACCTAACACAGGGAAACAGAGCAGGCTATCCCTTATTTATTTTCACAGGAACATGCCAGCAGTTGACAGCTATTCCATCATCTGGACAGCTGAACTGCAGCACAGTTTTCCAGACTCTCATGTGAGCTCCCACGAAGGAGACGATGAAGAATGAGCCTCCTATTCACACTTCCAGCGCGACGACAGTCACAGTAGGAAATGTTACAAGCTTGTTAACTCACTCTCGAATCCAAAGACATGGGGACCTTTAAGATCTCTGAACATAATTGGGTTCGTCACATTCGAGTCATTCGCTATGAAACCTTGAAAGACGTACAAGCAAAGGTTTTCCCTTAAATCAGGAGCTGAAGAGTGTTGACTCTTGTCGGGTCTATATTTGTATTGTAGGCAAGCATTCCTGTGTTCGGTCTCCACGAGGCTCTCTCACGAGGAAATGTCAGGGTAACCAGATCACGACACACTTGAGTACAGTTACAACACCATTAACGACTGCGAGAGAGCGCTGACGGCGGAGAAAGAGCCTGGAATTAGCATACGTATTTAAGGAGCTTCGTCTTTGGTTGCAGGAAGGTGTTTCACAATATCTGCACATGAGCTTTGAATGCACCTTTACTGACTGAAGAAAGCAAAGATATGTATCAGAAATGGGAAATATAAATCCTTACTTAGATAAAAAGATTGTAAGTCACATTTGTAAATGGACGTGAATTTGTTTTCTAGAGCATCATATGCATCCTGCATCCTGCTTGCATTGTTCCTGTTAGAAACTGATCTTATGCAGTGTTTACATTTTCCTTCATTCATTTCTTTACACAAATGATTGGTTAGATTATTGGTACATTATGCCGTTGACAGCTGGAATCGGCTTCAGCACAACCGCGACCAAGAGAATGTGAATGAATGACATCAAATAGAATCACCGAATCAGACACAAACACCAGTGATTCATCCAGGTTTGGTCGGCAGTCTCCGTGTTGCAATGTAAAAGGTCACTGAGGCTTGGTGTGTGTGTGTGTGTGTGTGTGTGTCTGTGTGTGTGTGTGTGTTTATTTACAGGGTGGACCTGCACCCCGTGTATCTGTCTTCAGCAGAACTGACTTGTGATCTTGAGGGATGAATCTTCCCTGACCTCTGCTCACAAAAGCTCTAAATATATCAGACTAAAACCCATCATGGCTTCCATCTGGAAACTCAAGAAGTGTATTTGTAATTTATATTCCCGTCAACAAACCCCTCCCATCGTGGGGTTAGCTACAGTATGTAAAGGGACTATTCACCGCAGACTAATAGATTGTGTTCTGCTAGTTTGTGGCAGAAATAAAATCTGATTTGTCTAAAAGTGAGTGGGTGGTGATGCTTTCTTTTTAAACAATTGTTACACCTCCTGGGGATAAAAAAAGAGGATGGTGGAAGTGCCAAAAAGTGTCCTCAGCCCCCAGGTGCGAAGTGTCCCCCGCTGATGTCTGTTCAGCCTTTTCAGAAATACTTTGTTCACTTGTCCACTTGATGAGGTGGCGGCTGGACAGTTTCCTGGACGGCTGCCTGCTCACTGGGCCAGTGGCAGCGTAGAACATCCAACTGGCTTTGCTCTGTCTGGTTATGGACAAATGTAACAAACTGATACTCACTGTCCCTGTAGATGTTACCCCTAAACCAAACCCAAACCCTTCAGTTGAAAAATACCTTCACTGTGCTTCCCAAATGTCTGCTAACCCGCAAATAGATGGCACCACTGGGCACTGATGTTCAGGCCAAACCCCCTTCAGTGCTCAGTGCTGCTGGCAGACTTGGCATCTTTGTTCCATTCTTCAGTTTCAAATCAGCCATGATGGGTGGATCCGTCTGCATTCATTGTTTCGTGATCACAGACTGGGGCTCATAAACGTGTGCAACCAGGCCGCCCCCC
>CAAKHB010002195.1:51974-64055 GCA_901007665.1 Aeoliscus strigatus
CTCCTCCTTCCACACACACACACACACAGACCTCTATTTGCCTGATAACTGTGTAATTAGGGTTTCGATAATTGAAGCACCAGTTGGGACATGTTTTATCCCCTTTGTTGCCTCATTTGCTAAATTGCAGCATTTCTAAGCACCTACCAGCATTATTTATTGGAACTGCAAAAACCTTTTGTGTCACTGGCATTTTTGTTTACAATAATCCCAATTAGAACCCATTTCACACCAATACCGGTGAGATTAATCCTATCTAAATCACACCCCCTCGTCCCACAGGAGCTTCAATGGTATTCAAAGTATTTATCTTTGTGGTAGTACAAACACCATTCTAACTTTCAATTTGAAGGTTCCAGTGTCACAAAATAGAGCCCTGCTGGTGCACTGTTTCTCCATACAAAGGGCAGGTATAGAATAATTGAGTGAAGGTTTTATTTCACGAAACTAAATGAAATGGAATGAAGGCCAATCTGTAACCACATAATAAACTACTTGCGGACCAGTATATTCTGGGTGTGATCGTTCATGTACCTTCTACGTGTCGATAATGTTCCAGTATTTCAGTTTTAGCCCTGAGCATTCCACAAGGGGGGGTGTCTGTTTGTCAAACAATACAAAGTGTTTTTGCAGTGAAACTCCTGCTCTGCAGTTTCCTGGTAACAGATCGGGGTTATACCTCTCTCACCCAGAATTCATGGTGAAACACAGCCTGTTGTTACTTTGAAAAGACCTGAGGGCAATTCACTGCTAAGAGCTTCCTGCGAACACAATGCCTGTTTTCTCTTTAGCACTCTCTCTAACCTGTATCCTATGACAGCAACTCATAATTTCTATAAACATACGTTTCAGCCCTTGTTTTCTTTCTGTCCCATAAATGTTTGACAAGACTGTCTTATTAAGGGCGAGGTATGTTACTTTTCTTATTCCAGACTTCCTTCGATGCATCGTCTGTCACAATCTCCTTAATAAATAATAGTTCCTACCACCATTTCCCATCCTACACTGCCTCATGACTTATATATGGATACTTCTTTGACATGACATGGGCTAATGAGACGTCTGACAGACGTGATGTCATGGAGCTGATGGTGCTGAAGTCAACCTATAGTTTGCGTTTCAAAGAAAATGTTGCAAAGACATGTGAGGAGTGGATTACTCAGATCAGCACAAGCACTAAAGCTGCAATAGCAAGCGAAGCTAAGAGAGAGAGAGAAATAGAGAGAGAGCTTTTTTTATTTTTACAAAAGTACTTTATTTACATATTTATAATTTGATGTTCAACTCAGCAGTAGTGTTTATGTATAAGAAACATTTGCAAATTAATAATCCATTAAAAACAACAGTCTGTAAAGGCTTCTAAGTCGCCAGTGTTTTTATAGAAGCTGAACTCTAGGTAGAGGCTCTGATGTCCAGTAGAAATACCTCTTTGGCCTTTTGCCCTTCTCTGTTCTCAACTTTGTTCGTTCTGCTCACATAAGTGGCCATCTTTGCTTCGCTAATGACAAAATTAAGGAGCTGCCCTTTCTCTCCGCCTGTAGCCAGCTCCCATGATGAGGGTTTTCTTTTTAAACACCACATTAAAATGACTAAAGCCATGGTTAAAAGACAGAAGAGACTGGTGAGTCTCATGCACTCAGTGAAAATATGGAAAATAATCTCCTCCAGGTCGCAGAGAGAACACTTGATGGAAGCAGTAGAGTTGAGGACAGAGATACAAGTATTGAAGGCAACAGCACCATGTGAAATTCTCCACTGGAGATCACCAGCTCACTTCTCGAGGGGGGGTTTGTACAGGACCCTCCACTGTGCCTCTCCGTCCAGTCTCTGTGCCCATGCAGTTGAGAGCCTGTTGCTCAGCCCAACCTTGTGGAGTCGTTCTGTCTGCTCTGTGCAGTGCAGTCTGTTCCAGGATCTTCTGGGACACGCGACCGGACTGCAGCCCCAGCAGAGAGCCCAGGATCCAGGCGTCCCCCAGCGCTGGCCCCACTGCATCCACCAGCTGTTGCAGGGTCCCAGACTGGATCAGCGCCCCTATCAGGCCGGACGTTGTGTTGTTGCTGACGTCCAGTCTGCCTCCATGGATCAGCGGTTCCCTCAACAACCAGTCGGCTGTAGGACACCTGACTGAGCCCATGACTTGAAAACACTTTGAAAAAATGGAGGCAGCCTGATTAACATTAGAAATTTGGAGTCAATTAAAAACAGAGCATCATCCAGCCCCAGACTGTTACCGTGCCTCAGGATGCAGCTGGCCACAGTTCTCCACACCAGATCCGACGGACCTGTGAGGCACTTTTTTATGAACTGGAGTCTAAAGGTGATGGTCCTGCTGGCCAAGACATAACAAGCTTTACTGTGCCAGCCAGTGACAAATATCCATCCTAATTGCTCCACAATTGCACTAAACCAACTATTGTGTACTAATGAAATTTGTTTAAGCCCCGGCACCAGTTTCAGGTTTTATTGTGACTAATTAAAAACAAGGGAGAGGAAGATTTTCCTGAGCTGCAGCTCACACTTCCTGATCAGGACTGGGCTTACGGTGACAATCAGGGTGGAGTCACAGGCGAGACAGTCAAGCAGCTTTTTTCATTCCCATTGTCCTTTAACTCTCTGAGAGTGAGATGTGATTTGGGGTTTAAAATATCCTGCTGGAGAAAGTAACATCACTCTTCAGCTTAAATATAATTTAATCAAAAATATTTTGTCTGGCCCAAACAGTTTCACGAGCAGGAACATTTCAAGTGATTAAGAATGGGAACAATGACCTTTCATGAAAGGTCAACATGTCTAAAGTCGTCTGAGCGAACAGTTCCAGCTATCGAACAATCAGCACAGTTGATTTGCCTCTGGACACAATAAGAGTACGTGCAGTGAGCACAGACCCATTATGCAAACTATGCACAGTTGTGTACTCTCTTCTCGTTGTCCTTGAACGGTCCAATACTCAACCGTAGTTTCTTTGCAGCGGAGTGTGAGTGTCACAACGAGGAAGACGCATGATGGGAAGGAAGTTAAACAAATTGATCTTTCACTGCATGTAGCACTTCTCAAATTCTCTGATTCAAAATTCAACACCACATCGTCATTAAGTATATTTACGTCCAGAAATGCAAGACGGAGGTCAAGCGAATATGGCCGACACGCACGTGAAGGCAGGAAGCCAGCATATCACGTTAACCCTCAAAGACTGTCCCTGCTCCCATTGGACTTTTCTCCTGAAGGGAATTATTGTGCTTTGCAGGAGTTTTATTGCCTGACGGGAAATTCACACCAGGATTAGAAGTTAATACATATGAGTGATGTTGATGGACATTGCTGGAAAGTTTCAACTCTCTCGCTCACTTGCTGTCTCGAAGGCTATTTGTTTTTCTCCCGTGAAGCTTCTGTTTTTTGGTATTGATTGCCCACTGCCTCTTGAATTATACATTCTGCAGCTCGATCCTGAGACCTCCCCATGGCTTTGTCAAAGGGAGGAAACACGTGTAGTTCGGCGGTGTTGCCTGGACTGTCAAAAATCCATACAGGTCACAATCATGTCACCCTAACAGTTGTAATCAGCTGAGGCTGAGTACTGTCTGGAGACATCCAGCGTCCCCCAACACACAGGATCTGGTTCAGTACCACTGGAAGACACTGAGGGTGACTCATTGTGATCAGTGTTGATGATGAGGCTTTTTGGATTATCACATCATTGTAGTTTGAACAGTAGAGTTCAAATATATAAATGCAAAATATAATGTAATATATGATGAGTTCATATGTTTTATTCAAGATGATTGACGCATGCAGTTTTTTTCACTTTGAATCACATTGCGAGAGAGGGTCTTGGTAAGGACGTGATTGGCCTGCGGAAGGATAGTTTTTGTGTGTGTGTCTGTGTGTGTGTGTGTGTGTGTGTGTGTGTGTGTGTGTGTGTGTGTGTGTGTGTGTGTGTGGTTGTGTCTGTCTGTGTGCTGATTAATACTTGGTGTGTTTTGTGAACTCGAGACACTGAAAAGGGGCGACACATCTATAAACAAAAAGGCTTGTTTATTTTCCAAAATTACAATGTCGATGCTTCACCCAGAATTACAAAACACAAGCCGGGGGGTCGTGACACTGGATGCAGGGTGGATCGCGTTGCAGAGATGTCTCACCGTCAGTCTTCCCACGGAAGGGCGAGTCTCCAAAGGAGGCCAGAGGTGCTTGGATGGAAACAGCCACGGAGCTGTGACTCTTAGTGAAAGCACAACAGGGTCAAAAGAGCAAATCTGCCCTTGTCTTGCCGCTGCCTTTTCTTTCAGCTTTTACACGAGAAGCGGTGTGATTTTCTGCATGTTGAATAGACATAGATTTTCACAAGCCAGCTGACCTGCAGGTGTGTCCCAGATAAAGTTTCAGACTGGCTTTTTGTTTTGTTTTTTTCCTCTCCAGCACATTTCCCCTTCTTGAGCCGCGTGCTTATCAGGATATAAATAAAAGCAAATCGACGGTTCAACGGAACTCCATCTCTCTGAATTGTGATTTGTAGTTTTTCTCTTGTTCAAAGAGTCTCACTGCCCTTTAAAGTGCCGCAGCGACTGAGACAGCGATAAGAACATCAGCTAGAAACAAACATCAATCACGAAGGAAAGCGGCTCCACTTCACTCTCACTTAACTGCTTCCGCTGAATATGTAACAATATATGAGAAGAGCGCTCATATTTCCACCTTGGGCTTTAGAA
Organism: Aeoliscus strigatus; assembly: GCA_901007665.1. Lineage (NCBI taxonomy): Eukaryota > Metazoa > Chordata > Actinopteri > Syngnathiformes > Centriscidae > Aeoliscus > Aeoliscus strigatus. The sequence goes on from CAAKHB010002195.1 coordinate 56,684, forward strand.
AGGAAATACCGGATCTCCTCCAGTAAATTAATACCAGGTGAGGAAATGCTGGCTTCAGGTATCAGGTACCTCTGAATTAAAAAAATAAGGTTTGATTGACTTTGTTATGTAACAAGCAATATTTTTCCATTTAATACATTCAATTGAAGTATTCCAGCTGTAATTCAGAGTAAACTTGTTGGATCTTTGCTGATCGTGTCCGGTCACTTTGCCATCATATCCTGACTGTTGTGACTTTTCATGTAAGCAGAAACGACATTGAGAAGGAGCCGGAGACACAACATCCTCTGCCTGCCGCTGATTCTTTGTGACCGCACAGAAACAACCGATCCAAACAAACCTGCAGTGGTGAAGAAAAAGCTGAGCTGTTTGTTCAGTCTCTTATCTCCAGCTGTATGTTTCCTCTGGGGTCGTGGAACACGAGTTGGCTGGTTTATGTCAGAGCTTAAATGATGCATTATGGAGCCTTTCAAGAACATACTTTCCTTTTACAGACTTCCTCAACTTTATTTCAAACTGGAAAGTGTGTTTTCTATGTGCAGTGTGTTTTCAACTTTTTAAATCCGTTTTATATTTTTATTCTTTGTTCACTTTTTGCTACTTTTGCATTCTTGGCTGTAAAACCAGATTCTGATTCCAGTCCCATGCAGTTTAGTACAGATTCACCGTACCGTAAGATTAACCAGCTTGTTACTGAGACATGACTTCAGGTTTTTGTTACATTCTCAGAGCACCAACGTAGTCTTGAGATATTGTTTGAAATTGGACATCAGGAGCGTCTATCACAGAATTATATTGATTGATTGTGACATTGATAAACACATTTCCGTCCACACGCACCTGAAGCTCTGTCCTCACTAGTTATTTTTATTTCTTTAATCAGTGTCAAGGTTGTGCATTGACCTCTAAACAAATTTCTTTTACTTTCAGTTAACCGCCTCACCCCTTTTGTATATATTATTTTAGCAATATTTCCACTTTTTTTTTTTGTTTTTAGGCATAAAACTGAAACCGTCCTCTCACTTAGTCACCACAGCCTGTAAGATCTTGAAATCATGGTTCAGTAGTTTTTCTTTGTTAGTTCTGCAAATACCCTACAAATGAACAAGTCCCGCCATGGCTCACCATCTTTATTAAACAGTCAGTGCTCGAACAGATTCATTTCCTTGCACATAAACATTTCTTGTTCATAAAAACAGTTACATCATTGTTCAGTCTGAGCACAAATCAACCATGAAAACATAAACGCTTCGAATTACAGGATGCTTAGACATTTGCTGGTCCAAGCAGAAAACGAATAAATAAATACAAGTTTTGGAACTCAGCCACTCGTTCCAGGTGAGTCATCCTCTCGCCTCGCCACGTTTCAGTGTCACCTCAATGAAACCGACCTGTCTTGGCAACTCTACCTGCCGTGAAACCTGGCTGGCTTCTATTCCAAATGGCTGGGTTTAATAAGGGTCTAGGCTACATCAGCATTGTATTAAGTTTCCTCAGATGTTAAAAACGCTGCCATAAAAGCAGCTGAAATGCACTGCAAGGCCCCCTCAGGTTTTCTTAAAGGGAGATTCCCCTGTGTTTGTTCTTTCACTCCTGCCAGAAATATTGCTTTGCACACTTCATTGGGCCTGTGGGAGAAATATGGAAATGTTCCAGTGAGCAGCGGTGTAATTGGAGTTGGGCTGGTATGCGACGCCCCTTCCTCCTGCGTGTCCTGCAGCATTAGAGGCCCCCGAGTCACTGTCAAATCTACATGCCGCATGGAGAAGCTTTTCTTAATTGGGCCAGGCCTCAGTCAAAAAAAGTTTGCAGCTGTACACGAGTGAATATGTATGTGTTCTTTTTTTTTTTTTTTTAGTACAACACACCACAAAATGCTGAGACGCATAATTGCATATTTTTGCAACTACAAATGTAAATCCATCAGTATACTGTAGCGTATTTGTTTTAACGATGGTGAAACTCGGGACCAGTTTTAAATGTAATTTTTCTTTGCGTTCTTCCTCGGTGTGTTGTTTTACCAGAGTTAGGAGGTATAAATAAATAGAAAATACAAGTGCTTATTAACCCTTTGTATGGTACTTATTGAAATACATGGAAATTCAAAAGTCAAACCCGACTTTTTAACATTCATACTTTTTTTATGTTTTTTTTGTCTAGAAAAATCTATTCATAGGTGCTCACATATTAATGGTATATACATAAGTATAATAAGAAATCAATTTATGGAACAAAAACGTGGTGGACATAAACAAATATGGTTTCTGTCTACAACATTCTTCCAATACTTTCAAAAGAAAAGCTCAGATGGCGTCTTATAAAAGTAAATCTACTCTGTCTTGTACACAGTGTAACACATGGATACAGAGTTCAGAGTCTCAGTGTTACGTGTTCAGTAATCTTTTACACAGTGGGTGTGATTCAAGTCTGATTATCAAGAGAAAACCTTCTGTACAGATACAAACAGTCCTCAAGGCTTTCGCACCAACAACTATGTGAAGAACGGTGTGCTCTGTGAAACAACATAAGGATAAAAGTCAACAGTCTTTTATGGACTCATGAATCACACAGCTGAAACACACATTCTCATCATCAACATCTCCCTCCTGTTTGAACTGATATCACAACTAAACCTACTTGTGTTTCAGATAATCATAAAAAAGAATAAAAGAATGATTCCCTAGGAACCAGTCGAAGCATCGGTTTACTGAGAAATCCTGAGTTTATTTTTCTTAATTATTCAATAGTAACAGGAGGTTAACATGTATGTACAGTAGTATGAGCATCCCTGCTCCGTCTTCTATTATCATTATGTTCTCTTCCACTACTACTTCTACTTTTGCTCCATATGGATCAGAATTCTAAATGCTTCTCTTCTGTATGTTTAAGGTTTGTCCATACGTGGAGGCAGGCGGTGTCACAGTCGTGTTAGACTAAGGTGATGCTGCTAGTTCATGTGTCAGTATTATTGCTATCACGATGACTGTTGCTAAAAGGAGAAGCCTTAGCATACATCCCATAGCACATATTTGGTCTTTTTGGTCTGAGTCTGCCCCGTGCCCTGTGAACCCTATAATGGGTTAAACAGTGGCGCTTTCAGGTATTTGAATTTTTTTTTTAGTTTTACTTTACGCAAATGTATGTGCTGTTCTACCAATTCTTTTTCCTTGTTTCGTTTATTTCTACTTTTGGCTCGAGGACACCGTGGAACCCACACCCTTAGCTTCACCCACATAAACCCTTGGAGGTGAAAATGAGAGTCTCTGCCAGCAGGTAGAGGTTCTGCATGCAGTGACGTCTTCTGGGTAGGATTTTATGGGTGAAATAACCACTGAACAGTGGGATGACTTTGTTGCCTACTTGAATTATTCTGGCACATTCCAGCCATCACACTCAGGTCCTCCATAAGACTTTCCGCCAGAAACTCTTTTGGCCAAACTTGTCCCATGTGTGCTTTCTGCTTTGGCTCTTTCAAATGAATTTCCATCAGGTTGGACTGTCCCACCTGAGCAATGACGAGAAGAGGATTCTGGTTTTCTCCTCAGGCCACAGAATCCACAAAAAACAGTTTGCAGGCGGAAACATTTGGGGGTGTGGGTGGATGGGTGGATGGGTGGATGGGTGGATGGGCGGAGGGAGGGCTCAGCACAGCTTCCGGGTGCCTGAAAGTCATCAGTAAACAGTGAAAGGAGGCCGACACCAGATTCTCATTCATGGGCTGGAACCGTCTCTGTGTGCAGCCCACACACTGAACCTGCCTAGAAACAGTGGAACCTGCTGGTTGTTGCTATTAAAAGCTGCTCTGTACAAATAGCAAACAAACAACTTGTTCCACTGATGGAAATGCACTTCGACTGGAGCTCTGAGGTAATTTATTTGTTTGCATTCCTTTGGGCTGGAGTTGTATCGGGACAAAGGCGAAACGACAATTCTCCCTCTGGCTGCCTGTCGTGATTTATAATATCACCGATCATGATGCAACATGATGCAAAAGGAACCACTGCGGCGCTGTAGTACGTTGAAACGTACAGATGCATGGTCTGCGTGATTGTGTATGTGGATTCACATGCACAAGGATTATCTGACATCGACGAATCCGATTCGGTGTCCTGCAGCGTCCATGAAAGGCAGACATTGTAGTGGAACATGACCTGAGTGATCACAGCAGTCACTCAGAGGACGGAGGGGAGAAGTGATGATACCTGTGGGAAGACACAGTCATCACTTGTTTCCCATCAGACAGGAGCGGACACATCAACACTGATTAGCAGTGGACTGGACGAACAGAACCTTTCCCAACCTTTGAACTGATTCAAGCTGTTGTACCACTCTGAAAAACCTGAACAATGATCTGACGTTGCGCCGCCTGTTCGTCGAACGTTCATGCGTGTAATTCTGGCTGTGGATTGTTCCCACTGAACAACAACGGAAAGCAACTGCCGATGCATGAATATTTTAACCATGCAAACTCATTTCAACACCAACTGGGCCATGAGCTGGGCCAAAATGTAATCACAGATATAGTTAGTGGACAAGAGTGAGGTCACTTATTCTATCTGAAGTCAAATGAGTGAAAATAACACAAACATCAGGTCACGTCTGGAGCTGTGTGCATATTTTAGATTTATCTGTACCATAAGAACAGATAATGTAATGTAACATTCTTGTTTATGTTGCGGAGATGAGCTCGGAGGAGTCGACGGTCTGTTCCATCGGGGCGGGGGGAGATGCTACAGGTACCTCAGTGAGCATCCAGTAGGCTGCCGACTCCCTCGCTCTCCCCTCCAACTCAAGCAAACGACCATGTTGTGCTTTGGTCACAGTCGACATGACGCCCTCCTGTCAGGGGAGAAGTACTTTGAATGACTAATGACAAGCAGCTCAGTTGTCCATAGTTACCAGGGACCTGTTTTTCTTAGTAACCAGCGGCGCTCAGGACATTAGTCAGAGTTTTGGATGCTGGTGAAGCCCAGAGTTCATCCGGAGGGATTTTTCAGTCATTACTTTTCCCCATCAGATGCATGTTGAAGTGATTTATTCACTCAATATCTCTTGATTTGTAATGAGAAACGTCTCAAGGCCAACATTAAAACTTTGTCTTATTGATAAGCTGCTTGACACACTATTGTGAGAGATGAATTTGTATTTCTGTCGATAAGTCAGAATGTTTTATGTTCACATCGAGTAGTTCTTTTTTTTATTTTAATGTATTTTACAGATATTCTGTAATTTGACAGCAGCTCATAAAACATTCAGAAACCAAAGTTATCTTTTCAACAAGCAGAATCCCAAAGACCTAAAACACATATCTATCCTATGTTATCTTATTACTCTTCCATGTAAAAACACTGCTGCTGATGTGTGTGTGGGGCGATTCAAGCACAGATTTAAGTGCGATAGTTATGAGCCATATCTGTAACCTTGAATATAGGACACAAACAATGAGACAAATCAACACACAAGCACAACACAAAGAGATTTAAGAGAGGAACAGACCTCTTACCCATGAAGCTTTCTGGCAACGATGTGACAAAGCAGAAAGTGATAAAATAGTTTGTCAACAACAGTGAACCATCTGGGAATTTCATGATGAATAAGTGGCACTGAGTGTTTTTTTATGTGCAGATTGAATGGGCACAGGGGAGGTCAATCATTCCCTGGGGAGGAGGTTCACTGCACTTTCATCAGACTGAGTGAGGAGAGGTAGAACAAGAATACACCGAAGGGATCTGGAATAGATCCAGACTAAACAGAACTTTACACTGGTTTTCTAGGTGTGTCGTTCATGTTCATCGACCATATACCATTAAATAATCGAGTCCAGCTGCTTTTACACAACTTTCCCAGTTTGAATTGGCTGCAAATGCATCACAGGACAGATTCTCTATCGAATGTCTTGGATAGAAACTGCTAGAGGACACGCGTTGGTGGAATACTTCGGTTCCAATACTGAAACCAGCAAATATTCATTCATCACTTTCATGTCAGCGTGAAACTGTAAAACCAATTTTGTTCTGCTAATTAACTGAATCGATTTCTGCTGTAGCTTGATTAAGTATCAGACTACTCATAAATATGTCTTAGCAAAGGAAATGTTAATGTTTGCACAGTTTTGTAGAATCACATTTGTAGATGAGTGTTGACCGGTGGATGTGTTTTCAAATGCTACCGGTCTCTTCTCCCGTCATGTCACAGGATGTGCTGGTAGTTGTTGTTGTTCCCTCGGAACAAAGCTATGCTAACTGCTTGTTCACTCTTTCATTATCAGCTTTTAAAAGTATACAAACTATTCCTTGAAGACAATACACTCTTGTACAAACTGTGGCCTTTAGTGCAGAATATCATCTGTGAGAGGACAGACAGGGAGCTGGCTAACTGAAACCATCACAGCTTCTCCACAATGCGATTTGGATCTTGAGGAGGCGAGATGAGCGTGACGTCAGATGAGTTCAACAAAAGTACAGTGAGACTTCCAAGCCGTGAACTCAATCCATCACACTCGTCCTCTGTGCTGATAAGCGGTCTGGAGCACCCACGGTCACATTTATCATCGTTTGTAAGAATTTCTGCTGAAAAATTCTCCCCTTTGCAGTGACACGTGATCCGGGTGTTTTAGTTGCCGAGCCGAACGACGGACTTCAGTGGTAGTTCTTTCCCCTAGAGAGCGCTATGGAGGGAAAGGTTTACCATTGATTTACAGTCTGTTTGACCCCATTAGGCCCATGATCACCTTTGGATTCACAGCTCTGGGGAGTTGGTGTGTCTCAGTGCTGCAGAGACAGAAAGAAAAGGACGGCGGGGGGGTGGAAGAGGCTTCCAAAGGCTACTACAGAGCCAAACTTCTGAACACTGCATCGGGCCCATGTTTATTTCATAAACACTCTCTCCAGCTGTCAGTCTGGGGTAGAGAGAACATGCTCTCCATCTCCCCCACAGTCCCCCATCAGCAGCACTGACTTCTCATTATATGTTACTTCAAGCTCAAACTGTGAGAAATTAATAGGAGATTTCCTTGTTTGGTCTTTGCATTTTTGTGGCGTTTGACGTCATAATCGATCATTTGTCAGAAAGTTCACATCAACATGAAAGGTCGGAGGGCACGTTGGCCCCAGTTTAACAGCTAAACATCCATCAGCAGGGCCATACATCACTCTGCTCTGCTTGGTAACTGGTGATGAGAGATGTATGACACGGGCGGATATAGAGGTCTAAAGCAACAGCACCTCCCTTGCCCCCACGCTGAACTCCTCTGGGTCTCACCGTCCACTGCGTTCATGTGGAAAACCTCCAGAAAACAATGCTTGGCTCTCAGCCACAGGACCTATGAACTGTGGATCTCCTGTACAGCGTCCATTCTTCCTTGTACCAACTG
>CAAKHB010002195.1:64215-75408 GCA_901007665.1 Aeoliscus strigatus
AAGGGGGGTGGGGGAGGTCGGGGGGTTGGAACAGGGAAAGTAGGGGAGGAGAGGGGCGGTGGCAGTGAGTGTGTAATGGATGATGGAGCAACTTAGCTGGATTGGCAGTCTGAAAAGAGACAACTGCTGCAGAAAGAGTTTGGATGCTTAAGATTAACTGTGGTTCTTGTCTTCCTCTTCCCTCCTCTTCCTCTCAATCACTGTCACTCCATCATCATTGCAGTTTACCCGTCCTGCACTCTTGCCCTCATTATTTTTCTCCCTGCATCTCTTCCTTATTTTGCCTGCCTTCTCTCGCTTCCCAAACTCAAGGCATTGATTGGCATGAACCAATTTCTAAAACTTTAATTTTCCCCAAACCCCAAGGAACACATCGCCTCCAACTATTCTCATGTTTCACTCAGAGTTGTAGAGCAGCGAGGACTCTAATGATACAGAGGAAAGGAATGCGTGGTGGTATTTGAATATTATAAACATTAGCTGGAGGTGAGTTTGAGCTCCGTTGCTGAAAAATCCCCTTAATTGCTACACAGCTGAATTTGTACTTTCTGGGACCTAAATTATGAACTAGACCCAGTGAATTAATAACTAATGAAGCTCTGCATTCATTTATCAGTGTAATAAATCTATACGGGACGTGCCCCCAGGCACGTGTGGTATTGTTGTTTATCTGTATCACTTTGCTGATAAAACCAGAACTGCTCGTCACTCATCGGACGGTTGTGATCTTTGTTTTAAATGCAAGAAACTATTCTTTTTCCAGATTTGTCGTGGAGTAACAATAACGCTTGTCTTTTTCCCCATAATGAGCCACTCTTTGACAGCACCAGTGGGCTGAGGCAGATGGTTTGGCAAACAAAGACAGGACTTTGCCACTTGGCATTACGTCCCACATCCGACACGCTGTCAGGTCTCTTTAGTGACCTAAAACGAATAAAGCCTTAAGTCTGAATGCTGAATTTTACTGGAACCTTCTTCTGGTGGCTTGAATGACAGGGTATACTTCTCTCTTGACCTGGTGTAAATATTATTTTCATAAAGTGTCTCTGATGAGTATCAGTGTTTAATTAAAGTACACTCAGTCTGGCACAATGGTCAAAACAACCCACTTTATCTCCTCTCAGATAGATTCTAGTCCGTGCTCAGAAACTATTATTGCTCGTGATGATAAAATAAAACTTCATGCTACTGTGTGTGTGTGTGTGTGTGTGTGTGTGTGTGTGTGTGAGTGAGTGTGTGTGAGTGAGTGTGTGGGGGTGGAGATATCAGATATGGCTTAAATGGATTCTGCTGCCAATTGATTCATGTCTTGGTGAAATGAAGACGGTGCTAATCTTTTGGTTTCACCAGTTTTTGATGGTGTGTGTGTGTGTGTGTCTGTGTCTGTGTCTGTGTGTGTGTGTGAGACGGAGTGCCGAAACACAAAAACTGCCTCTCATTCCTCGGATCACATCACTTCAGCACTGATGATGTATCTCTTCAAAGAATTGTACAGGAGTAAAGGTTTATCAGGCTTCTGCTGAAGTGCGGCTGCGTTGATGGACGCTTTGGATACTCTGTTGTTATCCCACCGCGTTAACAGCTGGAATCCTGTAGCTAGAGAATGGGTTTGAAGATGTGGCCTTGAAGAAGTTTGCTGATGAGATAAACATTATTAGTTGCATGTGAGCAGTACAGCAGAGAACCTAGAGGTTGCAGTGATTTTTTGTTTTCCTGTTTGTCTTTTGGAGACTTACACCTTTGACTATTTCCAGTCTCTCCCCTTCAGATCAGCCTTGCAGTGGAATAAATAACTGCAGCCCCTGTGGCAGGTAGCCCCACTCGGCATGGTGAACGCTCAAAAGTGAGCGGAGAAATCATCTGCCACCTCTTTCCTATTCCCTTGTCATCGCGCTGCAGAAGTCTTGCCCGCTAAAACAGAGGTAATTAAATCTCCCCGCTCTCATTAAAAATACAGCTGTCTACCAGCAAGCACCATGGCTCCTCTAAGCGGATGTAAATTTTTATTTCACGGCGCGAGAGAGAGGGGGGAGCAAGAGAGACAGGTCACCACACTCCTGGCACCAGAACAAATGCACTCCTGAAATAACTGTCCTTTTGTCTCCAAATCACATAGGAAAAAGCCTGTATGTTGTATAATTTGTGAATTAGGCACAGTCACAAGTCTCCTGCTTATTACAGGAACAGCGTGTGTATTCAGGTGCCTTTTTATTTTAAAGCAAGAAGCTGTATGACAGGATTTAAAGGACATTAACTGCTTTTTAATTGGCTTTTCCCATTTAAAGGCTCCGATACTCCTCCAAGATTAACACAGGAAACTTCTGTGAGGTTAACCACTGGTTGACATGCCACGCACATTCCCTCTCCATTAACAGGAAGAATGGTTTTGCTGATTTCTAAAGATTGGATAAAATTAAATACTGTGTGCCCTGCGGAGGCGTGATGCGCCGAATGAGGGGGAGTGAGGCACTTGGATAGACTGAACTTTAATAAAGAGCCCTCGTAACCAGCTTTCACACAGCTGTTGCACCCTGAATACCAAGTATCAGCCCCGATCGGCCTCCGGAGCAAGTCGTGAACCAATAATACAAATTGGTTGTCTCAATTATGTCCCTACAACTTTTTGTCCTTTCACATTAAAAATACCAGTGATCGGCAGCAGATCATGATCCATGTTCAGTTTTTTTTTTTAATTATTATTATTAATTATTATTATTGTAGAATCAATAATATAATTAAACCTTAGTCCATCCACTTTTAAATTTGTATTCCTTGTTCAATATTGTGAACATGGTGATATTGTCACACAGTGAGTTGTTGGTATTATTAATGAAATTTTTGGTTTAATTTTACTCCATTTTTTCTGCAATTTACTTCATACATGGGGTTGCAGAGTTTGTGTGTGTGTGTGTGTGTGTGTGTGTAGATGTACACAGAACATGAGCAGACTCTACATTCTATCATTCCTGGCTTTATTTTTTGATAGTTGTTCCGTGTGTTTAAACAGAGACGTAAGGATAAAGCAGCACTCCTAATGCATTCCATCCCTGAGACGGATTTCTGACAGTGACAGCACAGGAAAACATGCACAAATGTGCTGAATGACAGTTACGCACAGCCAAGACGACCTTTTCCCATGAGTGCTGCAGTTCACGAGGGAATACGATTATCTCTGCATGAAGCCTCGGCGGTCAAATAAGAAGATGTCACTGACTATCGCTGGCATTGACTCAAACACCGGTGCTGGGAGTTGCACAGCTCTTGCTGTACATTTTGAGATTTCATTTCACTTTCATGGCAGGTGCACAGGGTCTGGAGTTGTGCCTACCCTCCTGTCAATCATCCAGGCCAACACAGCGAGGCAGATCTATAATTCAACTACGAGGGGAGCTCATACAATTCATAGGGGCCAGTGTTTTCTTTTTTCACTTCTTCAAATTTCTTTTGGCTTTTTCTTTCCTCGGTGTTACATTTACTCTTTAATTCAGCAGCCAAGAGCTGCACATGACATTTTGATGACCCAACACGAGCATTTCTCAGACAGCAGAGCAACATAGGTTGCAGTACCCACGACCTAATTATCTCACTGACGGAAAATGGGGGGGGGGGGTGCACTTGTGCATTCAGCTGTTCTCAATTTGTTCCTCTGTTTCCACTCATTGCCAAAAGATGGGAAGGTGCACTGAAAGAAAAACCTAGGACGGATTTTGCAGGAGTCCGTTGTGAATCAAGCATTGATGCCCCGGTGTCATAGTGTCTATGAAATTAGGCTGTGAGGATCAAGAGCATCTTGCTCTCTATGTGTGATTCAGAATGCAGCTTTTACAGAGCAGGAAATGAAGCCGGTGTCAGCATTTGAACAAAAATCAACTACTACTGTGGGGTTTTGGCTGCAAATGTGTTTTTTCTTTGTGATGTGTGAGGCAACACGCCCCCTCTGAACCACAACTATCTCTCTCTGTCTTTCTCAGAACCAGAACACCCAACAGCCACCAGCACACATTCATTCTGCAGAACTCAGACATAATCCAGTCACTGGTGTCCGGTCCCATTAGCTGTCACAAGTTGTATCTGTAGTTATCAGGTGCAATAAGAGCCCAGGTACAGATACAGATACTTACAGCGAAGAGTGTTTTTGAAGTGTTCCAGCTACTTGGGTCTCCAATATTCCCAGTAATCAAAGTAGGTACGTACACATGTATGCATCAGACATTGATGTGGGTTCAGGAGCCTTTGAACACCTCTTTGTTTAAGTGTGGTTTGCTGTTGTACAATAAGACCTGGAGCACAGGCAGCTTATCTTTACATGAGGGAGGATGATAGACGTTACTCCTCCATGACGCTGGCAAATCACGTCTGTGTTTGATGATGAGGCACTTTTGATTAATAAGCAGAGACTCCCTGCCGGTAAAGACAAACCAGTAGTTGTCTCACTTCAATACCTCCAACCCCCACTGGAAAAAAGAAGGCAGGAAAAGGACAATCAGCACTTTATCTCCTTTTCAGACATGGCTTCCGCTTGGAGACAGGAAAACAGATGTCAGGTGTTCAGAGCTCCAGAGCCATGTGGACGTGACGCTCAGGAGCAGACCCGGCTCTTTATGACAAGTCTCAAAAAGAAAAGTTCCTTTATGATCCGAGCATTGAAACTGGGGCGATGGGCGGGAGTTCTTTGATGGCCCCCACCTCATTCAGTAGGAGCTGCTGAGCTAAGTGACAGATTTATGGAATGAAACAGACAAACTGTAAACCTGTAAATTCATTCTCAGGTTAGATCGCTTCTCTTAAGCATTTTTTTCTTCTTCTCAAACACGCAAGATGCCACAACCCCAGGAAGTCTATCAATCAAATCAGACATTTTCAACATGTGGAGGACAAGTTCGGTTTACCCTCCTCTTTTTTTGAAATTCCTATGCACTTTGGCAGAGAAAAAACAGCCCCGATGTTTGAACAAGCAAAAACAAGTGGCTGTACTTTGGCAAACCACATAATCTCGGAGCGTATTCATCCAAACAAAGCCCAGTCCAAGACCATCCCACTGTGGCTTCTCAATGGTTTCTGCATCATCCACCTCAATCCCTACAATAATACTGGGAGCCTCTGGGCTATTTTCAGATTTCCCAGATTTCCTTGCCGGGATACAACACTTAGTGGTTGAGATCAGGCTGTTTCACACAGCTGTGTTTGTTTGTGCAGGTAACATCTGCGCTGATTCTGGTGTGTGTGATAGCTAAGATTAGATATGGAACACACGCTAAACTTGTACTTTGTGCCCACTGCAGGTTTCTGGTTATGTGTAAAACAAACAAAGTATTATCCTGTTTTAAAATCGGTATACTAGGTTTACAATCTATTTGTGCAAAAAATGTAATATCATCTACCAGCACCGCAGCCTTGGCGTTATTTTCAGCTACTGGACATCCAGTAACTCGCAATAAACAGGAAACTGTTATTTAATGTGCATTCACAGCGACAGGGACATGCAGTGTGACTTGACTTAATGAGTATTGTAAGAATCACATCCAAGCCACAACGTTTCCTTTTCTCTAACCAATGTGCTTTTAGGCCTTTAGACATTCACCCAAGCTTGCTCACAACAGGAAACGCAGCTGGGAAACATTGAGATTCATGGCTAAATATCTTATTCTGTTGTCTATGTTAAACAAGTGTGTTGAATTTTAGAGTTTCACAGTAAAAAAAAAAAAAAAAAAAACAACTTCAGTGATGGTTGTTAAACCATTTTAAAGTGACATGAATAACACTTTTTTTTCCTGTTTTGTGAGACCATGTAATATCTCTGTCTCCTGCCGTGGCAGCTGGAATTATGGCAATTATGGTCACACCCAGTGTGCGCCGCCACCCTACCACCAGTGCCGGTTCTGAGCCCGCATAAGATCTAGAATGTTCATTCATGTGTGCAGATCACCTCTGTGGACGAACGAGCAGTCCAAAGAAATATATTGAATATGTCGTGGGTCCAAATCGCACCAAATCAAAACTGCCCTCTCCTGGCGCCTAGCAACACACATGACAAGTGGATGGTTTGTACAACTTATCACACACAGATATAGTGCCTTATTTTCTGAATGAGTTTCTAAATTATGAGTTATGTCAGGTCTGGAGAGAAGGTCTTTGCATGAATCAAGCTCTATGAAGGCGACGCATTATTTGAAGCTTAGTTCACTTGAGAAAACAACCCTCAGCGCTCAGCGGCGTCGGCCTCCACGGCTGCTGCACCTATTGACACTGACAAAGGCAGAGCCAGAACCTTCTTCTGGCCAAGACAACACCAATGACAGGTTTACCCTCAAATGGTCGAGGCAGACGGCCATGCGCGTTTCTTGGTTTGTGGAGGAAGTTTGTCCTCGTTGCTCAGAGCTTGTGAATTCTGGGTCTCTATAAGAAGAGTGAATATGCAGAGTGTCATGAGATATAGTGTTTATTCTGTGTGTAGTGTTTATTGTAGTCATCAAATCATCTTATTATTAAAAGACCATTTTTCAGCTAAACACGTCTGGTTTAGTTCTGTGTTCCCTGGAGTCTCCTCCCATTTTGCTGTCGCACCAGAACGAAACAAGAGCTTCAGTCAAGGCCTCATAATGCAGGTGTGCCACAAAAGCTCCAACAGATCCAGCCAATGACCCCTGGGAAAGGTCATGTAAGACTCCAATCTAAATTCCTGTCTGACAAACCCTTAGAAAGCTGCTTCAATGGGCTGTCGGCCTTCAATGCCACACTCTAAAAAGACTATTCAGAAAGCAAACGCTTCACTCAACAATGTGTCGTTACAACTCAAACACAGATGGAGCTCTGAGTTCAACTTTAGAAACAAACTACTGCAGGTATCGAACTGGCTTTGCTAACTGGCTTTGCATGGCGGTGCACATGAGGGCGGAGCACGGGGCTGCCAGAGAAGCCCAGAGGAGGGGTGTTATTCTGGGCTGCCCACAGCCTGCCCCTCACAGTGATTGAAAGTGTGACGTGTGGTTGGGTTTGGTATCAGTGAAAAGCAGACACCCTTGTTGTTGCCCTTGTCCCTCACATCCTCCAGCCTCCGTCTCCTTCTCTCTCTCCCTTGCTGTCTCTCTTTTGCCCTGAGCATTCACCACATGCAGGAGGGAGAAGCTAGCCAGAAGGTGTTTCAAGGGTTTGAGCCCATTCAGCCCTTTGACAAGCGTTGCAGTGCAAATGTGGAGCTGTGACCTTGGCAACAACTACACATTTCCTCCCATTTCCATTCCAGCCACAGGAGGAGTGAATGCTCCTGATCAACACTCTTGCAACAGGGCGTGAACTTCAGAACCACCAATGAGAGCTAAAGCAGTTATGTAGGTAGTAGCATCACTTACGGTTCCACTGTGCTTTGAGGGAAGAAGAAAATGAGGGATGAGCATGAAAGCAAACAATAGGGTGTCACTTTTTTCTGTAGACCAGGTGGAGTTGTAGCAAACGCACTGATGTCACTGGAAGCCGCAGATGTTTGAATCAAATGTTGAGCAACATGGAGCAGATTTCTTATCAGCTCTGTCTGAAAAGAGGACGAAAACAGAGCTGACAGTGTCTCTGCTACCCCAGTAGAATCCAACTGCACTGGCAAAAGCACACAAGGTTCTCTCTCTCTCTCTCTCTCTCTCTCTCTCTCTCTCTATCTGTTTCTCTCTCATTCTCTCTCTTTCTCTTTCTATTGACTCTGTGGATAATCTTGACTCCCCAGTAAAATCTTTAAGCAGCTGGCCACAAACCTTGTGCTTGAGTGCACATGCATACACCATCTCCCTCAAGCCCTGGGGTTGTTTTCCCCCTTTCTCTTTTTTCCTCTCTCTCTCTCTCTCTCTCTCTCTCCTCTTCTTCTTACCCAGTTCTCCAGTGAGTTTCTGAGCCAACATGTCTGGAAAAAAGGCAGGATTTGTTGTAAGGGACTGGCAGCAAGTGCCAAAATCAACACTGTTCCTGTCCTTGGGGAGACCTGAAGCAAATTGGACCTGCGTGAGTCCTGCAGTGAAACCAGAGACGCCTGTGTCCATTTTTATTTCTAAAAAATAAATAAATAGCAGCGGCCCACCGGTTAGTGGTGGAGCAGATTGCACATAGTTCAAATGGATTGATTTCCTGCGCTAACAGGTCGGCCTTTAGAGAGTTGGTTTGGACCGTGGTCCGTGACCATGCTGTAGCTGCATTAGTGCTTTCCTTCACTCTGTCCCACAGGTACAGCAGCCAGATAGCAAGTGTGTCTGCATTTGTGAATACTTAATGTAAAGTATTGATTCCTGCTGGCAGGATCCCAAATACATACAAACAAGTCATGAATGAAAATAAATACTTGTGTCGACTGTCAGTTCTCATTTGTTTTGCTGCTGGAAGCTGAGAATGAGATATCAGAGACACGGACGGTCAAGTGCGTTCAGTGTTGTACAGTGTCTGCACAGCTTTTGTTTCATTACACCTCCTCACATCACACTCAGCTGGACAGCTGCAGATGACACCTTTTTGAAGAGTTCGACGTTTGATCGAGGATGTGTTTGAAGCAGGAGGAATACAGAAAGTAACACCTCGGTGTTTCAAACTGGGTTGCTACTGTTTGAAGTGTCCAGGAAGCGTCCAGAAGTTCTCATAGGCTGGTTTGCACAGAGAGAAAATGAGTCTTTGCCACCTCTGTTTCTATTATTTCCCCTGAAATACAAACACCCTGATGCTGTAAACGTACTTTGTAAACAGGGTAAATGACAATGTCCTTCAGTTATCATGCAGAACTCAGTAGTGCAAACTGTCAGAGCTCATTTCAACCTGAGCGAGTGCAGATCAGCTCCTTTCTGTGAAACTCACCGATCAGCTGCACGCTGGAGCGAAAGACCCAGATAACATCACCTTCAGCATATCGCACCAAAAGTAAAAAAGCACTGATTGTTCCTTTCTTAATTCTTCGTTTGTTTTATTTTTCCATTCTTGCATTGTGCGTGTGACGTGAACAGATGTCATGAATGAACTGAAGCACAGAAACGACTGCACAGGAGCTTTGTCTCTGCATGTTGAGCAGGAAAAGTGGGATGGATTCAGTACCCCGCACACATTCATGGGTTCTCCTTATTCATTTCAAAGAACTGATCAAAAGACTTGACTCGTTCATGAACGTCACGTCTAATTGTGTGGAAACTGCAGGACGCTAAACGAAAAGTGATGTAATCTGGTTTACTTGAAATAAAGAAATGGGAACTAAACTGAAACTAAAGTTGAAAGAACTGATTACTGAATTTGTATTTTTATTGTAATTTGTAACATTTGCCAGAGTAATGATCATATAATAACAAATAAATATGATGAAATATATTCTAGCTAAGCTATGAAAATACGTTTTATACAGACACTGCTCGTTATCCATATCCTTAAATGCGTTCATTGCTGTAGCGGCTGGTTTTCCAAGTGAAACTCGATCTGGACGGAGCAGAGCTGCTTTCCCCGTCACACTGAGGCGGCTGCTTATCTCCTGACCTGAGGCTTCCTGATCTCACCCAGAGGAAGGCAGCAGGCTCCAGCGGTCAGGAATATCACCTCTGAGCACGTCCCTCCTCCTTTTGTAAGACATTCCATTGTTCCCCACTGAGAAATCTCATTCCAATGAAAGATTACCTGCTAACATACACCGGCTAGTGGAACTAGTGTCTTTCTGGGTTTGTTACTCATGCAGCTTCTCTCGGTTTGCACTCAGCGTTCTAACGACGCATGGCTTCTTTAAGCAACAGTCACCTATAGTGGGCGGCTGCACATTGTGTTTGGAAGCAGATTTTTCCCACGTCCTGACTCTCCTCTGCTCTCGTCTTTCCGAGTGCTTCAAAGAGCAGGTATCCACAACCCCCGGGGGCTCAGTGATTGAAAGCTCAGAAGGAAGGACTGAGTGCCAAAGTCTTATAAAGAATGCAACAGAGAATACATTTATTATTCAGATTACATTCTAACTCTGGTTGTCAGTAGATCCACAAATGAGTTGTTATTGGAGAATTTAACAGGTAACGCTGAAGAAGTGTGTGTGTGTGTGTGTGTGTGTGTGTGTGTGTGTGTGTGTTAGCCTTCCTTAAACTGTGTTAAATACATTAAGTTGAAGGGAGACTGAAGTCAAGCAGACTGATCAACTGTACTTATCTTTAGGAAGATGCCATGATGTACTTGTTATGGCAGGAGAGAAGGTGGAAGAGAAATCCAAACCTCCTTTGTTTTAATGGATTTCATCTTTATTCATTAGGTGTAACCACTTCAAATGTCGTAGACGTCCTGCCATAGAAAACTTGTACGATTTGCCCTCCACCGGGAGGCTTCCAGATGTCAGCGGACTAAGCGATTAGCATGGCCCCAACATTAAGAGGAGGGAAAAACTGGGATACAAACATATTCATAACCCGCTCTCCCCTCAGGCCTCCAGCCACCCTGCTGCTGCCATCGCAATTCACTCCTCACACTGCTGTAAAAATCAGTTCTCTCTGCCTATGTGCCATCTCAGCAACCGCCTCTCCACATAATCAGCTCATATCAGAATGCCTCTCCAGCTAGACGGACTCCCACAGCGCCACAGGCCACACGCTTCAGCGAGCGTTTGGTGGCACGACACAAAGAGAGAGAAAAAAAAAAAAGGCATCCCTCTGGAAAAGTAATAATACAATTCTAATAATAATGCATACTGGGTTTCAAGTGTTCAGGTTGAAATAAATAACATTCCTCAGATACGTTCTGACTTGAAATGTCTGCATAATAATTTCCAAAATTTGTTTGCACAAGTACCACTTAACCCCATTTCCGCAGCGGACTGCGGGGTGCAGCTGCTCAAAATGAATTTGTCATCAGGTTTAAAGCTGGTTTGGCAGTCTATCCTGGAGCCAGCCGAGGTCCTTGAAGTCGCAAAGGCTTTCCTGCTGCTTGTCTCCTCTGCATCCCAGCAGGTCCGAGGATTAAATTTACGGCTGCCGTCAAAGTCTCTGACGGGCCTTAAAGGGAGAGCGACGTTCCTCCGGCTCCCAGCCATATCGTTCCCAGCAGACACAGAAGAGAGGCCTTTCTACCGGCAGCAGCGGCGGGCTGAGCCTCCATGTATGCCACCGCTCACTGCTCCATCGTACTTCTTCTCATGCGAGCGTCTGCTCCCATTGGTTTCCATCTTCCTACATCTGCACCTCGTCACTTCATCCCACTCAGAAATCATTGTAAAAA
>CAAKHB010002195.1:111630-123166 GCA_901007665.1 Aeoliscus strigatus
GGGGGGTGACTAGTCTGGTCATCAGCCTCCAATCAGACCTAATTGAATTACTGTCCCATAGACTCATTTGGCTAATACTGTTTGCTGCCGTCAACAACAACAACTGTGTTCAGTCAATATGTTCAATAAAAATAAATAAACTTCACTTCTGAGCAGACACTATGTGCAAATGTGGCCACAGACACAAGCAGATGTACTGGAATTTCATATTTGCCCTTCTCAGACTGAATATTTAACAAAGCACGTGTTTAAAAAGTAACACAATGCTCCAGCTTTCACATTCTTGTTCATTTTTAACCAGCTGAGCAGAATACTTACTGGTGTAACTATGGATTTTTTTTGCATATAGAATAAAGATGCCACACGAAAGAGCAGTAGGAATGTCCATTTATACTTTTATACTTTTTCCTTCGTCTACTTCCTCTCAAAAGTCTACACATATCTAATTCAAAGAAACGAAAAAATTAGTGCATTCAGCAGCTATTGTATAAGGACATGGGCAAACCCTGCAGCCTGCGCGCTTTCACCACACACTGCCGTTTCCAGCAAACGTGCCAGAAATGCCGTGCAGGAAACTTTGGCTTCACTGAGGAGGGAGAATGTCGCATACTGATAATTACATTGGGATATAGAGATTGTGCTGCCACAGGACAAAATTACGCCCATCTCTAAAATATATATCCCCCTCTGCAGCAGACTGCAGCACAGCTGCAGCTGGACGCTGTTTGATCCTTGGAAAATGGGAGAAGATCGAATACAGCCGAGTGCCGAAATTCAATTCACTGAAGAACGCGCTGGGAGAAAATGTATTCTGCCTAATTTACCTAAATGTAAAACCACTGAGACCTCCAGAGAATCCACAGGCGTCCGACCTGCATGTCCGTGATTAAAGTGC
Source organism: Aeoliscus strigatus (assembly GCA_901007665.1). NCBI lineage: Eukaryota > Metazoa > Chordata > Actinopteri > Syngnathiformes > Centriscidae > Aeoliscus > Aeoliscus strigatus. The sequence continues at coordinate 112,526 of CAAKHB010002195.1, forward strand.
TAAAGTGCTTTGAGTTGTTTCTAAAGGTAAAAATAGAATGTTTTATGAATGAATCTATGTTTATGTGTTAATATGGATGTAAGTTTTGCAACAGCAGCTTGGTGCTTCAGTCAGCTAATTGACTGTTCTCTTCTCTGCAGGGCTGTGAAACATGTCAGGTCATCTGTTTATCTGAGCAGCAGCATTAGCACGACAAAAGGTTCCATCTGCACCGTCAGATGAGTTAATGCAGCCGCTAACGGTGTGTTTGCAGCGGCTGTCAAACTGTCCGAGTTCACGTAAAGGCACGCTTCTCTCAACTGAAGGAATGTGGAGAATTCAGACAATCATTTCAACAGGGAGTATTTTAAAAACTGTTTTTTGAAGGAAGAATACAAGTTGGTTGCAGACATACTGGAAACATTGTCCAACCAACTCGCATATCTGCCCTTAACTTCGTGCAGGGGGGGTGCAGGGTACTTTATTTTCATTGATTGCATCAGGTAAGCAGAGCTCAGCGAAGGAATACTTTAACTCCCCAGCCGTTGATGTTATCTCCCCCTCGTTTAGACTGAGGACGTCTTTATCAGCCAATGACACTGTTAAGATCGGCATCTCAACTGAAATCTTCCTTTGGCAGAAACTCATCTTCATCATTCCCGTATTGGCTATGTCCTCACGTACCAAAACAACATTATTCCTTGGCACCATATAAAGAATATTTGTGTCCATATGGATCCACTGGAAACTACTGGGAAGGTTGTAGTTCATACTCCAGGACAATAGGTGGCACCGGAAATTCACCAAAAATGGAGAAGACCAAAAAAGTCAAGTTGTCTGACTTACTGTGGTGGCAAAAGCCGCTCATTTGCATTCACTTTCACTTGAATGAAACGAAAAACACTGAGACAAAAAACAAAACAAAACACAGCTTTAGCCTTAATCGACTCACTATGTAGCATGAACGCAAGCATGTATATTGTTGTTGTTGTTATGAATGTCGGGGGGAGTGTTCGAAGGCTGGAGGTTGGGGGTGAGGTGATGACATCGATGTGTTTGAATTTTTTCAATTTTTTTTAACAAGTCCGTTTACAGCCCCAGAGTTTACAGGATCAATTGGGACGACCGGAATGGACGCTACAAAACATCCGTTTGCACAACAAAGCCTCTTAGAGTGGACAGGGCCTTAGTGTCTGTGCTAAAATAAAATCCCCTGCTTCGTATCTGATGTTCAATCAAGAAGCTAATTTGCATTTTCCCCTAAATCCAAAACAGACTGTTTGAGCTCGGCAGTGAATACCAATGGAGGGTTTATATGTCATAGGATCGGTTGTTGTTGGTTTGGGTCGTTTCAAAAGATTCATTAGCAACAAGGAACATGTGACTTGTGCTTTCGCTGTTGCTGAAGCAGAAACAGCAACAGCTGTGAAGTGATTCTGCGGTGATAAAGATGGTTCCGGATCTGTTGTGAACGTGACACATGTCGTCGTCTTTGTGTTTTGTGTAAAGAGGATGTCGGGCTTTTTCATTTGCCCGCAGTGTCACTGCAGCATCCACCCAGGCTGCGGCTCATCTGTGACACGCCTAATGAGGCGTGGAGGTCAGGTTGGAGGTGATGGGAACCTGGGCCGCAGTCAGAACCTGGAAATGTGAACAAATAGGAGGATGAATACAACAAGTGAGATGTGATACCAACCCTGTTCACTATGAATGGGTGGGGGAGACGAGGCACGGAAACCTGATGATCATTGACCCAAATATCATTTCCTCTTTACTTAAAAGTTCAGATTACACTTACCTCCTGAGTAAACCTCACGTAGCTGCACGATCGAACCCCTTAGTGTGTAGTAAGGTAAAAGTACGTTTCTTCACATACAGTACGTGTCATGCTGGGTGTTCCCACGATGGAGCGGAGGGAGAGGAAATCGTACAGCTTAAAGCAGTAAATATCTCCATTTCCCAAGCAAAAACTACATCTTCAGTCAGTTTGTGCTGCCACTAAAAGCTGTGCCGGCTCCGGCTCCCTGCATTCTGTCAGATTAAGAGCGAGCTCAGCATGAATATACAGCTGGTTCCCCTCATTTGGTAACATTAGGCCCTGTTTGGCTTAAAGCCAGTACAGTAGAGGTAAACAGAGTAAACACAGACAGGCCTAGCAGTTGCTAATGTACTTAGCATTAGTGGTAAACAAAATGGGATTACTGGGGAGGAAAGGCAAACTCAGAATTTGATTTACTCAGGCTTAGTGTAAACAGCTTGTCAAACCGCTGCCGAATGTGTATTTGACTTAACAAGCATGGGGTTTTTTTTCTGTTCATAATTTTGCAGAGGAAATTGTCACTGTAATTGAAAGTGATTATGGAAATAAAAATAATATGTTGGCGCGTCTCCCCAAAATATGCTCCTTCAAACTGTTGCTGTGTTTTGACTGATAGGAGATTATGGCAAACAGTCTGCAGTATGCAATCTGTTGAGCTATTAGAATAATAAAATCTGCATAATGCTAATGAACAGATAAACAAGTTTAGCATTTGGGAACATACATAGAAATGCTAGGGTGTCTGTGCGTCTCTGCAATATTACCATAATCCACAGTATAATCCAGGGGCGGCGGCATGGGCAGCTCCATAACGAAGCAGATAACGAGCGCAAGACACCACTTCTTATGGGAATAAAACTCAGCTAAATGAGATGGAACCATGCTCGATACACTTATTATATGATAAATAGGATTTTCCGAGTTTTCTCAAGACTTTCCCATTTTTTTCCAGTTCTGATGACTATAGCACTCATTTTATTTCTCCTCTCTCGCCAGAGGGAGAAAGTTTTCAGTGTGTCTGAGAAAAAGAGTCAGGCTAATTGCATGTCAATAATTCAATGCTTAATTTTAATGACCAGGAGGGTTCATTTATTCCCTGTCGAGGCTGTCTGACGATGTGATTAATGGGGATGAAAGATAACGCTGCAGAGGCAGAGGGGTAATGAGGAGGCGCAAAAAGGCAGAGGAGAAATAATGTTAGGATATTCTATTCTCTCCCATCCTCACTTCCACCTTCCCAGATGGCAGAAAGGTCTCGCAGACTCCTGAGTCAACAGTTCGGAGACGCATGTGGGCTACCAGAGTACATCAGGGAGGAGAGGAGGAGAGAGAATGTGCCTTCAGGTGCAACTGACGTATATTTCAGATGCTGGTTGCTAATGAGTTCAACAACTCCTCAATAAAATGTGGGATTAAATGTGGCAAGGAAATTCACTGCTTCATCACAAGCAGGCGGCTGTTGTAAAGGTATTAACGCACATTATTATGAAGGTTTACAGGTGGAACACCACCAGCTTCCACCGCTCCCCCACCCAGATTGGTGGAAGATAAAGGCATCATACACCACTCCTTACAATGGATGGACTTCCTCCAGGCCTAATGGCCTCTGAGCTGCAGCTTTTTTCCCCTGATTAGCCAGCCTGTTCAGGGCTCAGCCCCCTAATTGCCTAGCCTGTTTAGCTAGCTGGCATCACAGTACGAATTAATGACACACAATTACTGCACCCGGGAAAACTCCCGTCCCAGTGACCACTCCGATCGGCAGCAGGACCTTTGCTGAATAAAACCTACTTCAGTCTCAAATTCAACTTGCTCTCACAAAAAGTAGAACACAATTTTCCCCGGTCTTATAGGAAAAATAGTACATGTATTTATTTGAAGCTATCTCATAATTAGGCCCTAGAGTGGAGAGAGAGAGAGGGAGAGAGAGAGAAAACAGCATTCAATAGCAAAAAGGCCCACACATACAAAAGGCAGATGAATGACAGGCAGAGGGAAACCTCCTCAGAGAAATGTGGAGGGGGAGATGGAAATGACATAGAGTGGTGCCGTGGGGGTGAAGGTGGGCGTGGAAGGAGTGTGTGGGGGGAGGGGGGCAGCTAGATTAAAACTACAGTTTAGTCACAGATCATGTTTTATTCTTGTGTCTTTGTAGGAAACCTGAAATATTGAAGCAGCCCAGGGTGCCTGGCCTATGCTAATCATCATGGCAACAATAAAGAATGTTTGAAAAGGGACGATGTCCACAGGGGAGCTGAGGAGCCAACACAGGATGGGCTTTCCCAAATGAGGGAGAGGACTTTAACGTTTTATACACCTGCACACACACACACACACACACACACACACACTGCATTAACAGTGTCATTTTCCAGCTGAATGGGGACAAATGGGGCTTTTCCACTACAGAGTTCCAGCATGGCTCCACTCGGCACAGCTCTACCTGGCTTTTTCAGGTTTCCACTGCTGATAGTTCCTGGTACCTGGTCCCTTTTTTAGGACCACTTCTGTTAAGGTTCCAAGCGAGCAGGGCTGGTGATGTCACAGAGTGATGGCCCTGATCGGTCACTACAGAAAGAGGACCGCCACAAGAGTTACCTTCAACACAGGAGTCTGCAGAACAGCACCCACATCGAAGAGGTATTGAATTGTAACGGAAAAGGCCTGAACGGAACCAAACCGAGTAGAGCTGAGCCAAAATTGCGTTGCGGAAAAGCAGCAAAAGATTATCATCAGAATGTCCTCAGTGGGATGTGAGGTCAAATCCACAGACTGGGGAGTCTGTGTTTTTCACCCGCGCCAGAGATATGGCTAGACTGAAGATGGACACATTTCTTAGTGAACACGTAATTAATGCTGCCTATGTTGATACTTGTTCTGTGTATTTGCTTGAGCTCCAGGATAAGAATCTGAGTCCAAGGCCATGGTTCTGGACTGGAAAAGGTGGCTGGCCCCCTCTAGGTTGGAGGAGAGTCCCTGCCTCAAGTGGAGGAGTTTAAGCATCTTGGGGTCTTGTTCACGAGTGAGGGAAGGATGGAGCAGGCGGATCTGAGCCTGAAGGATTTACCAGTCAATCTAATGAACTGAGCTAATGAACTTTGGATCGTGACTGAATGAACAAGATCTCGGATACCAGCGACCGAAATGAGCTTCCTTCCTAGGGTGGCGAGTTGATATAGGGTGAGGAGCTCTGTCACCCGTGAAGAGCTCAGAGTACAGCCGCTGCTCCTCCACATCCAGAGGAGCCAGCTGAGGTGGCTCGGGCATCTGTATCGGATGCCCCCTGGAAGTATTCCAGGCATGCCCCACTGGGAGGAGACCCAGGGGAAGACCCAGGACACGCTGGAGTGACTTTGTCATGACTCAGCTGGTCTGGGAACGTCTTGGGGTCCTACCGGAAGAGCTGGAGGAGCTGTCTGGGGAGAGGGAAGTCAGGTCCCTTCTCAGGCTGCTGCCGCTGTAACCTGGTCCCGAATAAGCAGTAGAAGATGGATGGATGGATAGATTTGGTTGAAACCCTTGAGCTATGCAATTGTGGACCCCGACATGTTCCTTTGTGATGTATCTTGTCAGTTCAGTTCTCTGAATTTTTCTAGATTCACCCAAACTAGCAAACAAGAGGCATTAAATCAAGGGCAATGACTGGAATGTTTCTAATTGTTGGACGAAACCAGAAAGTCTTGTTTACAACAGACACAAAAACAGGAGGAACCTGAATTCAGACCTCAGACGACCGTGGTGGCAGTGGTGAGCCAACCGTACTCATCATCATCCTGTCATCATCTGGGTAAATATAATACAGTCGCTACAGTAGCTGCAGTCGCCACTTGCGCCTTAAAACAAGAGTAGACGAGATATGGCAGAAATGTAAAACTCTCCTGTCACTCACACGGACTTTTGTGTCACTCATCAACATTCTCGTACGACCCAAACACCAACTGCACAGACAATAAATGTAGTTTGACATGAGCAAGTTTGGGTTTTCAGGTCTTCTTCTGTCGTTTGCCCAAGATTATCCTCCATAAAGAGGATTATTGCTTTTGTAAGGAATATTTTCAACACTGGTGAAGTAATTTCTGGAATGTTCTGCATAGCTTCGTGTTTACTCACCTGTCAGTCTGTTTTTCACTGAAATGATGCACTCACCCACCCTGAGCATTCTCTTCGACTGAGTGTGCATCGCAAACGCCGCAACATTAACCTCAGCTATCTGTGCTGGGAGCCCGTCTGTCTCAGCTGAGCTCAGAGCGCTTCACCTGAATGGCCTTTGTTTCCCACTGACCCCCACCTCATGAGCAGGTCGCAGCCTGCAGCCATTCCAGCCTGATTCTGACCCTCCTCAGGTTTCTCAGTCCTCGAGAAAGAAAGAGGAGGAGGAGGAGGGAAGAAGAGCGGCTGAGAGATGTAAAAAGAGAGGTCAGGGGCTCAGGTGAGTTTAGCGTGTAGCCTGTCAATCAGACATCATATGCCGTAGCTCAGGGGAATGTCTCCCCTCTACCTTGGTTCCGCGACCCTCAACCTTTCCCACTCCATTCACCTCTTTTTATGTCATTTATAAAACATCCTCACATTCATCCAGAGTTCTACTTCATCGCAACAGCAGCAAACTACATAAGAAGCTGAGGGACGGATTTATTTCATCTATAATTTGAATCCACATCACACCTGAACACGTCATATATGTATTTATTCATCATTCATCACAAACATCTGCGCGGAGATGTTATACTGTACACACACATATTTATCTGCTTGAACAGACACACCCATATCGTTCATGCAATTTTTAATGGTATTTGAGTCTTTTTGCTTTGGTTATATGTTCATACTTATCCTTATACCTGTTTTGACATGTCACTTTTCACTACTTTATTATTCTCTTTGCTGCTGGAAATTTCCCTCAAGGTACAAGTCCATCTATCTATTTGTCTATTGCTCTTCAAATCAGTTAAATCCAAAACTCTGTCTGACTCTGTAGTGAATAAAAAAGGAGGGTTTGTATATTACAGGATCATTTTGTTGTTGGTTTGGTTCTTTTATTGGTTATTTTCCTTATGATGCCTCAAGCAGATGGCCAATAGTTTCAGCTGCAAGCTGAACATGGGGAACAGTTGTCTGTACGTCAGCACCCTGCTACATTAAAAACGCTGTCACAAACCTTCACGCTGAGACATTCTGTTTGCACTATTAGCTCAGCAGCCGAATAACCACGGTGGCATTGTCTGGAGATGCCGATCTTAACAGTGTCATTGGCTGATAAAGACGTCCTCAGTCTAAACGAGGGGGAGATAACATCAACGGCTGGGGAGTTAAAGTATTCCTGCGCTGAGCTCTGCTTACCTGATGCAATCAATGAAAATAAAACAAAGTACTCTCAAAGGAACTCAGTCAAGCCCGCTAACCTCATTTCAGGAACATGATGATTTCAGTTGATCCAATTACCGTTAGCAGGAATGGAGATCTCCATAAAGACGGAGGTGGAGGAGAATGTCAGCAGGCAGCTTTCATCTCGCTGCTGAAAAATCTGATCGGTGGAGGCAAAGCTACGACTTGTAAATGAGACAGAAACTTATTTCACTGCAAGAAAAGTTAATCAAATAGTCTCCTGTTACATACATTGGGATTCATTCCAGTGTTTTTTTCTGTATTTTCAGTCAAATTCTGTGGAGTTGCTGTCAACTGGTTTTAGTCTCCAACTGTACACAAGAGCAATAACTGTTAAGACCCACATGTTGACATTGTCTTTTACTCATTCACCATATTGGTGCAACATGTAAATGTAAATAGAGTGGGTTTTTTTGTAAATAAAGGCTTTCTTTTCTAGTCATTTCTATTCGATGTCACTCCACACAGAATTATCACTGTCCGTGGTGCAAAGAACTTGGCAAATGTCCTGATACAGTGTGTCGTGATGCATTGCGTCTGCACAACCGCTATCTTGGCTCAATGCACATGGTCCTTTAAAAGAACATGAATGATTCATTGTGAACATATACATTCACTCTTGTTCCTCAGATCCTCTTCTCTGTTCAGTGAGGTTAAACACAGGTGATTTCCAGGATGAAGAATGCCATCCAACATTGTCAACGCAATGAACCACTGCATTTGATACATATTATTCTGTGTTCTCTGGGCAGTTCCAAAGACAGTCTTCTCTGGATGTATTTTGTGCAGCCACCATGTCACGTCAGAGTGTAAATTCATGTCTGATAACTGTAAAACTGTATCCAATGTGGACACCTACTCATTATGAATTCCAATTAATTATTTAGTTGGACACGATGGCTGTCAGTGTTTATATATAGGGGGTGGGTAACCCTTGTCGAGATTCACAGGCGTCGCGGCCCGTGGAGAGGTGTGGTTGGTGTGAAGCCTGTAATAGATAGGGTCATCAGATGTCCCACTGTCTGGCCTTGGGGAGTTTTTCCTCACTTGCTCCCATCCCAGAGTCTCTGCACGCCCCCAACTCACCGCAGACTGTGTGTGCCAGGGAGCTTCAAATGAATTCCCTGTGCCTTGAACTTGTTTCCAAATGAAGTGTGTCAGAGAGCAGTGTATGCAAACCCGGCGTGAAGGCTCGCACAGCGCTGAAAATAACACCTTTGTTTACATGCATAAACATCGGACTGCTAATGAGCGGGAGAGGCTGCCCAGCCTGGCCCACTAGGGGCATCATTCTACCTCTGATGTGAGTGGAGTCTGATTACAACCTGCCAAGAACAAGTCATAAACTCCACAAGGTCGTGCGCGTCGTACACATCTGCTACCTCTCTGCGTCGCCATCTCACACCCTCCGCTTGTGGTTTCCCGCTTACACACCTCTGCGTTTTTCTGCCGCTCAGTCTTTCACTCCTTCTGTTTGCTGGTCATCCTTCGCCCTCGCCATCTGTTTCACACTGCAGACGCACACACACACTAACAGAGGAAGGGGATACTACAGAGAGGAACATGAGGGGTATGGATTTGTCAGTAGATATTTGTGGAATTCTGCTCTGGTTCTGTTAAGAACTGTACCATGTACCATTTAGCATCACAAAAACAAACAAATATCTGTTTCAATATATTTGATGCAGGTTTAGACCAGGAGTGTAAAACATCAGCGTCATGACTGAGAAAAAAGAAAAAGACGGTCACATTCAATTATAATTGACTCTCTTAGTGACAGTGATTAGCAACGAGTCTGAGAATCACTGTTTGTGCATTGAGAATGCCTGGAAGAAGGTGTGTGTGCTGCTGCCAGAAACATCTGATCCTCACAAGCTGCGAACATTGCTACCCTTCCTTACCAAAGCATCGAGGAGCATAACAACACCATACATGCACAGCAGCAATTGTTGGAGAATTGTTTTACAAACAGTTTTTTTTTTTGTTGTTTTTGCAAACTCTCAGTCACATAAAATGAAGTCTTGACTTTGACATGCGTGGGTCAGTCACTCACAGTTATTTCTGTCTCTGAAACATCCCGACTTTGTTGGCAAACCACAAACTGAGCTGTGGTTTTTCTCCAGTTGACTGGTGAGATGATTGATACAATCCAAACACAGTTCAAGTCCAATACAAATTGAGCTCATCTCATCACCTCAAGAGATGTAGGAAATGTGACTCGGGAAAAGGAACATATAATTGACTCGTAGCGCTTGTCACATCAACTTGTCTGAACACAGAAATAAAGACTGACTATTTCCCGCTGATCTGTTGGTGCATGCGTTCTGAAGATGAACGTGTGGGCAGGAAGTGGGAGACGATCTGCCTCAATTACATGAGGAAGGCTGGAGGTTGGAAGGTTGGCAAAATACTGCACCTCATTCATATCTTTCACCATCTGCATACCCTTACATTTGGTTTTTGGTTAGAATCAGAATGTGGTTTTATCACCGAGTATGCATACACGCAGCAAGAATTTGCCTCAATGTTCAGGTGCAAACTGATCAGTGAACCAATAATACCAATAAATAAATAGAATAAAATGAAATAATGAACAAACAAACAAATAGATAATACACACTATATGCATTCGTACATACATAAATCTGTGAAGTTAGTGTTCTCAGTCTCGGCATGCGATGGAAATGTGTGTGTGTGTGTGCACGTGTGTGATTCTATCAAGGGCATCTTTCATCCTTGACACAAACCAGCTCAGAAGTTATGAGTGTGACGAACTTTAACTGTATTTGTAAAGCAGTGATTCAACCTCACAGACATTCCAAATGTCCCAGCGGACAGATGCAAAGATCTTCAGCTGACAGCGAGAGGATGGCTTCATAAGTAACACTGAGATGAGTTCATTATCAGGACTCACTCTCTCACCCTCTGTGGACCAGCATCATGTTACACTATGTGACATCACTGTGCATTGACAAACCACTGGTAGCAGAGCACGATATGAAATGATCACCTGCCCTACATGTGTTGGAAGCTGATGCACAAGCTGAGGTTTCATCCTCAACATGCTGGACAATTCTCTGGTTGTGGTCAAAGAACCTTTTCATCTATTCGACCATCTTGGATCTGAAAGGACTTGTTGATTTCTGTTGATTTTTTAGTTTCCAGCCGGGGATTATTATTTGTCAGTTTATTTTGTTGCCAGTTTTAAATCACAACCAACTAAAAGAAGTCCAGTTGCCCACGATTTAACCCAGCAAGATACCATGACCTGGATGACTGAGAACCTTCACAGACAACCAACTAAAACATATCCCCACAGCCAGTGACATCTGCAAATCCCTAAATCTCTCCATCTACATAGTTATTATCTGCCAGTGTGTGTGTGTGTGTGTGTGTGTGTGTGTGTGTGTGTGTGTGTGTGTGTGTGTGTGTGTGTGTGTGTGTGTATTACCCAAACC
>CAAKHB010002195.1:158008-172296 GCA_901007665.1 Aeoliscus strigatus
AGATTTGCCCCCTCCACTGACTTTAAGTCAAATATACCTGTTTTCAGGTTTGCTTGGGTTTTTTTGTTTTGTTCAGAAACAGTTTGACCGACATCCTTGAATGTTTTGTTCTATGATCATCTGACATCTGATCACCATTAGCATTCACATTTAAATGTGACTTAACATTTCAAGACACCTTATTCACCTGTATCCACTCCAGGGTGACACTCCGCTGCCCCCTGGTGACACTCAATGTGAACTGCTGCCATGTGATGAATCCCGACTTTTTTTTCAAATGTTTATTTTTACTACTTATTGATGGTTGGGGAATGTATTTTTAACCAATGTCAATCTGATTAAAAAACAACTTAAATCAATTTTCAATGACATTCTCCTGTCTCTATAAATGATTTCAGATCACACATATTTTATACGTTTTCATTGAACTTTGACAGCACACATACACACACACACCTCACAAGTTGACAGGCAGCACAGTGCTGTCAGACATGGTGGTGTGCTGAAACCTGCTGGTGGGAAGCTGCATTGCATCTCCAAGGAAACCATGGATTTAAACTGAAGATGTAAATGAATGAATAAACCTCTGCATCCTGCATCCTTAAACTGTAAATAATCTGGATCTATTTATCACTGCTCGACAACTCTACATGTATTAATATTCTTTATAAGAAACTGCATTACATTTGCACACCCTACTATTTACCCTTAATTACTTTTTAAAAAAATAATATTTGTAAATGTGTTAGTAGTTATAAATTTTAGTTATTTAGTGTCTTTTACATTTGCGAGTAATCTGTGTGTACCCTCCTCCGAAGTATTCTTTTTTTTTTTTTTCCACTTCAGTGTTAGATGCTGTCATCTAACATCTGCGCGCACTGAATGAATATAAAGTTAATAAATCAACCACCATTAAGGGGTTTGTCAGTTTACTTGAAGCCTGACCTCAATTTAGGACTAACCTTTTATAAACTTACATATATACAAATAATCCGCTGACAACAGTCTGTCCGCTGATATCAGCTGACTTTGTTTTTATTCACGACTCAATGGTAAAACCAGAATGAACAACGAATGAACGCAAATAATACACTTCATCATTGTGGGAGTTACTAGAAACATTGGCCATTAAATATCATGTTCGCTGATTTAAAGGCAAAAAACGAAACTTAGTCGTACCACGAACAGACTTAGCCGGAAAACCTTAAGTACACATTATCACGACTGGCGCTCTTGAGAACACAATTCCTTGTCGGTTTCCGTAGTAGACGATACCATAGAGGTCCCCGGTACATGAAATCGGGTGGATTCGGTCAGTTCGCAGCAGTATCTCAACATATAGCTAAGAATAGTTGTTATATAAAATGCAAAAGAGTTATCTTTGAATAAAGACGACGGCCACTGAGGAAATCTTGATGCTGCCCCACAACGCACCCCCATGAAATGACAATGGTATAATCCAAGAGGAAGACTTGGAAGACACATCTAGCCTGTGACAGCGGAGAAACTTGACTTTTATAACAAGGAAATACTGTTAAGGGGTACGTATTATTGGAATGCCCATGCTTGACATCAGTAGCCTGTTTTGTGTAACAGTAGCACCTAGTTTTGCTGAGCTGTCAGTCCTAATGTTGGGACACTGCAATGAAAATGAGCCTTTGCTAGCGATAGCCGAGATCTCGGTAGCTTCCTGCTAGCTAGCTCATTAGCTGCTAGATGACTGGAGCAGGGAGAAGTAGCATGCTAGTTAGCCTCTTGGCTAGTCCTCCTATTTCGGGATTGGCATTCCGCTAGCTAGGAACCTTAACTTAGCTGCACCTATTGTGTGTGTGTGTGTGTATGAAGACTGTTACTAAGTTAGATAAACATATCCTTGTCCTTACAGCTGATATTGACTGCTGCGAGGTTACCAACAGGCAGCAAGTTCAAGTGTATTATGATAAAAACATGTTTTTTCTGACGTGAAATCGTTTTGTATGAATGACGAGGAACAGCGCAGGGCCCATGTTCTACTGCAGGTGATCTGTGACTGATGGCATACATGTCTATGGAAGTATGTGTTGGCCAGGGAACTGCAGCCTCGCATCCTCTGGCCTTTGGCTTAAATTCAATACTTTTCCATTTCATGATTCACTTGCCACCACTGTTGGTTATCAGCGTTTGTGTCCGTCATCGACAGCTGCGAGAGCTTAATTTAGATTGTGATTACATGAATAAACATTGTGATTGCTGTGTGAAGTTGTAATTGGAATGCAACGTAGAATTCTCATTGATTTATATTGTGCTAAGTATAGTGAAACTACATTTTGACAGAATGATGTAATAACATCAATCATCCTTCTAAATATTAGTCTCAGAAGTGTTTTCTGTCATTATTATCATTATTATTGTTATCATTCTGTCTCCTTTCCATGCATACCCTTGTTTACCCTAATAGTGATCGATATGAGTGTGATATATTGATTAAGGTGGCGTAGTATCTGCTTCAACTGGAACTTCAGGGTTGGCCGAGGGAATTTAAAGTGAATTAATTAAAGCAAGTAATCTGTGTCAATCTGTGTTGATAATCCTTTATCTCTCCTTTATTAAAAGTGATATTTTCTTTCTGTCAGGTTTGAAAAGAAACTGTACAATGTCCTTGAAGCCCAGGGTGGTGGATTTTGATGAGACATGGAACAAGTTACTAACAACAATCAAGGCTGTTGTGATGCTCGACTATGTGGAGAGAGCCACGTGGAATGACCGCTTCTCGTATCCTCCGTCTGCTTTGTCAAAAGATAAAATACTGATTCAGTTGCAGGGAATCACTGATCAAACCTCTGCTAGTAATACACACATATTACCTGTCATTTATTATTATATTATTATATTTGACCTTCTCTTTTCCTGACCTGTGACACCAGTGATATATATGCCTTGTGTGTTGCATACCCAGAGCCTTTAGGTGAGAGATTATACACAGAAACCAAAGTGTTTCTTGAGAATCATGTTCGGCAGTTGTATAAGGTAAGAACTCACAATGGCTCTCCAGTGGTTGGTAAACTTTAATGCATTTTCTGTCATTTTTGTATTATACCACCCTTTTTCTTCAAACACGTCCTTGTTTGTTCTGTAGAAAGTCCTGGAGTCTGAGGAGAAGGTCTTAGTGATGTACCACAGATACTGGGATGAATATAGCAAAGGAGCGGATTACATGGACTGCTTATACAGGTATGTGTTTACTTTCTGGTACCAGATCAAATCCAAATGACTTACATCAGTATGTAGTGCTGGGCAGTGTGACAAAAATTTATATCACGGTATTTTCCAAAGTTACATCGGTTTCATGGTATATTGCGATATTTTTTCATGCATGACTGCATTACTGTGTACCACATTATTACACACATTTTGCATGATTTAGAGACAAAGTCCTGCAGTATATTGGCTTACAATGGCATATTTTACTGCCATGAAGAGTAAATAATGTAGAAAAACACTAATCTCTACACTAATATTGGGTTTGCATGGCCTCACAAAATGTTACTGTTTACAAAGAGGTGGCACACGATTCTGATGAAGTGAATAAATCACAATGCATGACAGTTGCAGTCAAAATAAAGAACCCTTTTATTTTTAAAATTTTGAAAACAACTGGAAAAAACATTTTTGTAAAAATCGACTACACAATGTAAACAACCACTGAACATTAATTAAAGCAACTGTACTCTCTTTGAGTTGAGGCATGTAAACAAAAAGATGGACTCTTCCAAGCTATTTGGCTGAAGGATTTTCGACTTTGTATCACATATGTGGGATATGTGTGTTTTCATCATCTATCTGAATAATATCATATTAATAATAATATCATATGAAAAATGAACACCGGTATTCGGTAAGAACCAGTATGCCACCCAGCACTATCAGTATGTTATCAGCAGAAAGAGTGAGACCCACCAAGTATACGTCTTCTCGTACAAGCTGCAGTGTTCCAGTCTGCAGTGTCTTTACACTGGAAACATCAGTGTGTAGTACCAGCATTTAGTGTGTCCTGATTCATTGTCAATCAATCAACTACAGCAGACTGCCTCTACATTAGGATTTATTATGTCTGAGGATTCTCTTCTTCAAGGAGAAAAGTGCTGCTCATTGTCCCCAGCTGTGAATGTGTGCGTGTTTGCGTCAGTGGAGGTCAGGTGATATTCAAAGAATTAAAAGATACACTTCACTTTAAATCCTGTAAGTTGCTGTTTCATATACTATGTTTACTGAGCTGAAATACTTCAAGCGAAGTGAAATCTACTGAAGGTAATTATGATGTGTGACATGTTTAACCCCCACTCTCTGTACAGGTATCTCAACACTCAGTTCATCAAGAAGAACAAGCTTACAGAAGCAGACCTACAGTACGGCTACGGTGGTGTGGACATGAACGAGCCGCTCATGGAGATCGGAGAGGTACCGACTCATTTTGGGCCACTGGTCAAAATGCATCAAATATCATATTTGGTACTTTTGAATGTCGTGGCTGTAGTTGGCGTTGGACATGTGGAGGAAGCTGATGATTGAGCCTCTTCAAGCCGTACTGATCCGGATGTTGCTGAATGAAATCAAAAAGTAGGTCTCTGCCCTCACCCTCCTTTGATTGTGGTGTGGAATCGTCTGAACTAACCCCAGCCCCTTGTGTCCTACAGCGACCGGTGCGGTGAGAACCCCAACCAGAAAGTAATCCACGGGGTCATCAACTCCTTTGTTCATGTTGAACAGTACAAAAAGAAGTTCCCACTAAAGGTGAGAAGTGTTGATGCGTTCCTTCATCTTCACCTCATTTTATTTTTTGTGTCTTGTTCTGACCCCAGTCGTGGTTACACACCAGTGTCATCTTGCTCCGTTGTCCACGAGCCTCCAGTGGAGACTCGTGTCTCAGTGTGTCTCAGTGTATTTTTATAGAAGGTTAAATCCCCTTTGCGCTACATTGTCTTCGTATGTTGCAGTTTTATCAGGAAGTTTTCGAAGGGCCGTTTCTGACAAGAACGGGAGAGTATTACAAACAGGAAGCCTCCAATCTCCTGCAAGAATCCAACTGCTCACAGTATATGGAGAAGGTAGGATAAACACACACACAGAGTATGTGAGGGCTGCGAAGAGATGTTGCTACGTGGGCCCCTGAGCATGTGATCTGTTGTCATTCTCCAGCTGGGTTTGTGTTATCATGGATTAAAGAATCCAAAAATAAAAGCCAAGCTGCTTGAACTGTAGTCGGTTTCTGATGATAGATCATGCGTTCGAGTGTGTGTCCATTCATCTGAATGTCTGTGGACTGAGCTTGTGTCAGCCTGGTGGCATAGGAGCTTTAACGTGTGTGTTAGCTCAAAGACCTCTGGGCCATTTCAGCCCCGCCATCCTCCACTGACACACCACTCACCTAACGAGTAATCAGATCATCATGAAAGCTTAACCAGACATTTGTGCAGTGTGTTTGATCTGCTAAGTTCACTTAAAGATCAATGTGTAGTAAGAGCAGCAGTGCCCCCCTCCCATCGGAACGACCCACTTTCCAGCTGCCAGGAGGGAGTCAGTGAGCAGCAGGAGAACGTGACACTTCTAAATTGAACTGTCACATTGATATTTGTCGTCACTGTCAGGACACCGTCCGTTTTTTAATAGGAGATTAAGGCATTTGATTAGTCAGAGGTCAAAGGTCAACATCACTGCAGGTTAGTGTTGTTCTGCAAATGTCTGCCATGATATTTCCCTTCCTTCTCTCCAGGTTTTGGGAAGGTTGAAAGACGAAGAGGTGCGATGTCGGAAGTACCTCCACCCTAGCTCCTACGCCAAAGTCATCCATGAATGCCAGCAGAGGATGGTGGCAGATCATCTGCAGTTCCTCCACGGGGAGTGCCAGAACATCATTCGACAGGAGAAGAGAGACGGTCAGCCATGTTGGTTGGTCTTTGGATGTGTTGTCCATGTGAAGATGTCTGACGTGTGTGTGTGTGTGTGTTGTGTTCCTGACAGACATGGCCAACATGTACACTCTGTTGAGGGCTGTGGCCAGCGGGCTGCCTCACATGATCCAGGAGCTGCAGGCCCACATCCACAACGAGGGCATCCGGGGCACCAGTAACCTCTCTCAGGAAAATGTCAGTCTGAAAATGTCTGCTTTGGACTTTTAGTTTTTATTTAGACATGATTTCATCTTGAACCTGACAGAAGCTAAATGTGGATCACACCTTTCACAGACAGACGTCTGAAGTGCTTCACATGAAGTTAAAGTTGGAATAGAAACAAAACTAGAAAAGAACCAAGCAGCTCATTTCCACCCAGTAGTTATTTATATTTGATTTCGTCGACAAACCTAACCTTATTTTATCTCCATCAATAGAGTTCCTCGACCAAGAGAACAGACTCTGATGTCGTTTTTAGTTCAGTATTTACTGACAATGTAAATACTATTAAATGAAATAGTAAATGACTATTTCACTAATGGTGGTTGGATAGAGTTTATTTATTTTATTTTAATGTTCATTTCACAGGGACGATACATGAAAAAGAGAAAATGTGATGATATAACAGAAGACGTCCAGCTTCAGCTAGTTTGCAGTTCACGCGATCAGATTCAACAGACTCTCTGCTCCAGTCTGCTGTTAGTTCATGTCTTCTTCTTCATTCGTTAACGTCCAGTGCCTGAAAATCCACAAGCATCAGAATATTTCCTGTTCTGGATCATCAGATCCAGAATTTTGTGAGGGTCTGGATCAAACTTGATATATCAGAGAAGCTACAGCGAATTGATCTGTTGCATTTATTGTGGAGTTCTAGACACAGATGCTGAAAATGTCACAAATCTTGCTATGACAACCAGCATTTAATCATCTGTTCCTGGTACATTATCTGCATTTGAAAAAAAACTTAATTTCATTTCATTCATTTTCAGTTCATTAAAGTCCTTTCATAACTTTTTGAGTTATTTTGCAATCAAACAAACAAACAAAGACGCTGGCAGAAATAAGCTCCTTGTTGGAGGAAATCAATACATAGAAACTACTACTAGTACTACTACTACTAGGCAGAAGCCCTTTAATTTCCCTCAGTGACTGACAGGTCGTAGCCAGCAGTGATTATTTGAGGAAGGTAAATCTGTATTCTTCTATAGTTTGTTCTGATCTCTGATCATTTCCCACTTCCTGTTTGCGCTCCTTCAGATGCCAACCCTGTTTGTGGAGTCGGTGCTGGAGGTTCACAGTAAATTTGTTCAGCTTATTAACACTGTTCTAAACGGAGATCAACACTTCATGAGCGCTCTCGATAAGGTAAGAAACACTGACTCTAACAAGCTGCTGCCCCGCATTCCCACAAGGCTCTCTGTCACACACACACACACACACACACACACACACACTGATCTCAGCAGTCGCTGTAGTAACATGATGTTGTCTCTCAGGCTTTGACGTCTGTGGTGAACTTCAGGGAGCCAAAGTCCATCTGTAAAGCCCCTGAACTGGTCAGCGTGCGCGCACACACACACGTTTCATAGCCAGCGCCCTGACCAGCTCACTCACTCCCCCTTGTGTCTGTGACCAGCTGGCGAAGTACTGTGACAATCTGCTGAAGAAGTCTGCAAAGGGAATGACAGAGAACGAAGTGGAGGACAAGTTGACCAGCTTCATCACAGTGTTCAAGTACATAGACGACAAGGACATTTTCCAGAAGGTGCCAGAACTCGTGATGGTCTGATGTCTTCAGGAGGAAATAGAAACATCACTGCTGCATTTTTAGTCCCAGAATAGCTTCAGAGTTTGTCGTAGGTGACGTCATGTTTCTTCTCTGATCTGCAGTTTTATGCCAGAATGCTGGCGAAGAGGTTAATACACGGTTTATCTCTGTCCATGGACTCAGAAGAAGCCATGATCAACAAACTAAAGGTACGTTCTGTGTGACGTTCTGACCTCAGAGCACGCACACGCACACACTAAACACGTCTCCTCTGCCTCTCTGCACACACTCCTCTCCATCCCTCAGCAAGCCTGCGGCTACGAGTTCACAAGCAAACTCCACCGAATGTACACAGACATGAGCGTCAGCGCCGACCTCAACAACAAGTTCAACAACTTCATCAAGACGCAGGAGTCGGTGGTGGACCTGGGCATCAGCTTCCAGATCTACGTGTTACAGGTGAGGAGGAGCCGGTGAATGACGGCAGCCATGTGACACCCATGTGACACTGAGTCTCCTCTGATTCAGGCTGGAGCGTGGCCGCTCACACACGTCCCCTCCTCCACGTTCGCCATCCCTCAGGAGCTGGAGAAGAGTGTTCAGATGGTGAGTTGATGCTCAGGTGCTCATCCTTAGTGTTTCATTTCGTGGTGGAGTAAAACTTCCCTCAAACTTTCCTTTACAGTTTGAGTTGTTCTATAATCAGCACTTCAGCGGGAGGAAGTTGACCTGGCTCCACTATCTCTGCACAGGTAATAGACACGTCCACACGCTCCAGCTCCCCCCAGCGTTTTCAGATGCTCCTGTTTTTTTAGTGCCTCCTGTTTTTGGTTCCATGCAAGCTGTGTACTGAACATGTGCCGTCCTCTGATTGGTCTGTAAAGAGAGAGGGGAGACGTCCCAAGCGCTACTGTCCTGTTGGTGGTACAGTTGTTCATACCGCCGTCTGGGGGAGACCAGAGCACATGGAGATCAGCTCCAGGTGCACTTTACAAACAACACACTGGATGATAGGAACATTCCTTTACACTTGTTTGGAGAGGACACGAGTTGTAATGAGTAAAAAAAGATGAAGTGAAGTAAGAATCAGGTCAGGGAAGAGAGATGTGGAGAGTCACCTGACACCAGATCATGACGTGTGTAAGAGGTTCATCAAGGTGACGCACCGTCTGAGGCATGTCGAGGACGTTCCTCTTCCCTGCGTCGTGCCTTAAAACCAGTGTTGATTCCTCATCTCCTGCTCAGGGGCCATGGCTGATGTGGTGAAAACACACTGTGGTCAGTTAGTGAGGTCCAGACGTGTTCCTGCTCCATCTCTCTCGGTCTGTGACACAGACCTCTCAGCAGCTTGTCCACCTCCTGCATTGTGTCATTGTGTCAGCACGCACATCGAGGAGGAACTGAGTTGGAACGTAAACGCACCTGGAACCAAATTCAGTGGAGTCCAGTCAAGCTTTGATAGGACTGTAACGCTAGCACGCTGATCGCCGAGCAGACGTTTACATCGTACTCTCGTATTGTCGGCTTCCGTCAAACAGGCGAGGTGAAGATGAACTACCTGTCCAAGCCCTATGTCGCCATGGTGACCACCTATCAGATGGCCGTGCTGCTGGCCTTCAACAACAGCCAGACAGTGAGCTACAAGGAGCTGCAGGACAGCAGCCAGATGAACGAGAAGGAGCTCCAGAAAACCATCAAGTCCCTGCTGGACGTGAAGATGATCAACCACGACTCTCAGAAGGTCTGAGGAGACGGGTGAGGGATCAGGAGTCTGTGAGTTCAGCTCTAATGGCGTCTTCCTCCACTCCGCCTGCAGGAGGAGATCGAAGTCGAGTCCACGTTTTCATTAAATATGAGTTTCACCAGTAAAAGGACGAAGTTCAAGATCACAACATCAATGCAGAAGGACACGCCCCAGGTCAGACCCCAAACCGCCACCCCCACCCTCCCTCTGGTGTAAGCGTCACCGTCTGTTCACGTGTTCTCCCGCGTGTCGCTGGTGTGTAGGAAATGGAGCAGACGAGGAGCGCTGTGGACGAGGACCGAAAAATGTATTTACAAGCTGCTATCGTGAGAATCATGAAGGCTCGCAAGGTGCTGCGACACAACGCCCTCATTCAGGAGGTGGGTGGCGCTCATCACCACACGTACGTGCATGGAGAATATGGACGGTGGCAGAAAGGGTGTGTTGTGTCATGTTCCTTTTGATTGTAAATTAAGTTCTCCACCGATGAGGTAACACTGTCATGATAGACGGAGACAGGACGACCGCATCTGTTACTGCTCGACAACACACACACACACACCTAGAAACACACAGAAACCCAGTAGTAACAACCTGATGATAGTTCTTTGACATTGACCCTCAAAGCATCACGTGACATTTGGTGAGAAAACATTCCAGTGTTTCAGTGTAGCTGTGATGTAAACCACCAGGGGGCGATGTTTAGTTAGTTTTGTCCACGACCTCTTTCTTTGAGGCTGAAGCCACCAGAACTCTTCGACCATGGAGTCAAATATTCAGGTGAAGTGTGTTTGTGTGCAGGTCATCAATCAGTCCAAAGCCAGATTCAACCCCAGTATCAGTATGATCAAGAAGTGCATCGAGGTGCTGATCGACAAGCAGTACATCGAACGGAGTCAGACCTCGGCAGACGAATACAGCTACGTTGCGTAGAGGGGAGGAGCTAAGCCAATGACAGCGCCCACACGCTGTGTAACCGACGGGCAGGTTTATCCTCTGATAAACTGACTGAACAAACTCATTCATCCACTTGGGTTTTTGGACGTTGGCCGACTGCCGCGCAGCGACCACAGCAGGACCGCTGCCGGAGGCTTTGAAAAGGAGAGAGATCACGGATGTCACGCCACCACCTGCAAGGCCCCGTCCCGACCCCTCCCACCCCTCTGGTTTTAAGCTGTTTACAACATCACCAGTGCCACGCACGTGTGCGTCAAACTATTTAAAAAAAAAAAAGCCTGATGGACCCAGCAGGTGTCTGAAAATAAAGATAAGAAAATGATAGTTGTGACATCAATGACACATTGGTGACCCCACATTGAAATCATGCTTTCTTTTCTCACGTTTGCAGTTGTGTGTTTTTTTTTCTTTCTTTGTTAAATGTTCTGAAGTTAGGAAAAAATATTGTAATAAAACTGGTATACTGACTATTGTATCTACTTTCAGTGTAAAGACATAATGAGGTGACAAACATGATCCTGCTGCTTGTCAAATAAATAAATGAAACCAATTAAGGGTTTTATGAAAACATTTCTCATGTGTTTCCATGTTTTAGTCATTTTAGGCCTGGAACATATTTTTGTTTTTAACAGGCATCAAGTGTGTGTATGAAAAGAAAAAAAAATCAGATGCAGCTTTGTCATTTGTCTTAAAAACGTTAAGGGTTTTTTATTCAAAATTATAGCCTTAGGGGGGGTTTTGGCCTCAAACCTTAACTGGTTCTCATCATCAGAATTATCAGACTGCATTTGTGCATCCGCATTTCTACAAAGAGCCTTTACAGTGGAAAATTCTTTGCAATTTCTGACATAATCAAATATTATGAACAGATGTCGTTCACAATCACAGAATTTCAAAGATAATTGTGGGACAATTGAACAACAATACCTGCACGTAGGAGCTGTGAATTGGGGAGATGCTGCAGTGAATGCCCATGTATTGTATATGTATGTACATGTACATGTATATGTATCTGACCCGTGTATTCATATAAGGAAAAATGTTAAACGATGTATCAAACATCATTTAACAAGATGTTTTAGTTCAGATATTAAGTGCATAAGTGGAATAGTAAATGCTGAAATAAACCGATTTCAAGATTTAGCTTAGAAATACATTCATGGAAAAAACGCACAAAATCGATGTGGGTCATTTTTTTACTCATGTTGCGCATTCGAAGGCTTTTTATTGAAAAAGATTTTTATTTAACAAAAAAATAGGATGTAGGAAGTTAATTGAGGACTGAATTGAATGAAAATTAAAACTGCCATTCAAATTTTCGCTGATCGCAATTACAGGGTAAAATGGTCAAATTTGGAGTTGAATAATTAAATTGACACATCCCAGCAGTACCAGTACCAGGTGGGAAAAAATCTGAGCATCACTCATTTCACCCGACGGTCCCATCAAAGTATCATTTTCCACCATGGAGGAGATGCCTTACGGCAGTGAGTATTTATTTAGATTCCCATGGTCCACGCACCGTTGGTTTGTTCATTTATTGTAGAAGCCCGATCGTCACAGCGGGTGGAATGAACGAAAGGAGTCTGGACCAGTGAGAGAGTGGTAACGACACATTCAACTTTGAATACAAATACAAATCCACTGTGTAACGCACAGGCCGTAACATTCGTTAACTATCGTTAGTCCACAGTGAATAAAAACACTCTGATTAAAACAGTTAGTTTTTCTGTATTGCAGCAGTATGAAGGAGTTGCCACGACATGTCTAATTTGCATATTAGATGAGAACGTAAACCACAGTGGGCGTGGCCAACGACTTTCCCAACCACCGTCAATGTGAAACAACAGTTGAATATACTGTATGACATTGGACAAACTAGTCATTTGTAGGACGAAGGACAGCAGGTCACAGCCACTGAGGGAGTGGCAACGACAAATCTGAATTTTCATCTTGAATTCTAGTACACACCGAAGTTAACGGGAGACACCAACCACGTTTTAAAATATACAATTGCCCACCACCTCATGAAAACTTCATTAAAAATTGCAGATATAACTGAAATGTGTCATGTCAAGCAGATGGAGAAAAAAAGTCTTTAGTTTATTTGCCTCGATACATTTGTACATCTGTATGTTTTTTAAAAATCTATTTGTAAATATGTTTCGTTTTGGTTTTTGTTAAATTGTCTTTATATTTGCTCGTAATTCTTTTCACCTTTGTTCTTTGACTGCTGTGACGTGAATCTCCCTCATGGGATGATTCAAGTACTTTTCTGTTCTAACAGAGGTGACACTTTGGTGGCTCTGCAGTAGAACATGAGGACTTAAGCCTCCTGGAAAACACTGCAGTATTTCCTTCCATCATCACCACCTTCACAGACACAATCTACAAGCCTGAAATGTCTTCTGCCCTTTCTAGAATTCACTTCAATCTGCTCCAGCTCTAACAGAGACGTGGTTAATGATGCTGAAGTGATCTGTGGAGAACAAACAACAGTTTCCTAACGGCCACAGCTGACGTGAGTGAGCACGTGTTTGAATGGTCAGCAGCGGACTGCTCCACCGGCTCTTCATCCATCACACATCGTCTGTACGTCCTGGACACTAACAGCAGAGAACAAATCACAGAGGCAGTTTGACTCAAACTTTGTTATTTTAAAAACAGGGAGGACCACAAACTGAGACACTGAGTCGCTGTATTCCACACGTACAAAACAATCCCAGCGCTTAAAAAAACATCAGTGTGGTTTGAGTGTTTGTACAAGAGTTTTATTTACAGTGTTAACAGGGACAGTGAAAAGTGTCAGCTGACTTATTCTCCGGGAAGATTTGCTCAGAGGGGACAACACAGAAAAAGGTTCCAGCCTTTGTGAAATAAAATAAAACTATGTCAACATAAAAGCAGAATGAACATCGTTGTCATGACAAAAAAAAACATCTTTCAGCTGGACTTAATACGATAAGGGGCGGGGCCTCTTGAGCAGCATCTTTAACAAAAGCCGGAGTCTGTATTTTCCACTTGTCAAACTGAAGGCACCGAGTAGCAACACACACGTTAGGGAACACGAGGCACATGAACAAACCGGTGTGTTCACGGGCAGAGACGCAGGGAACACACTCCACACACACACACACACACACACACACACACACTGACAGACACACGGAGCGGCGCCTCATTTCCTGAAAAAGGCGCCACGAGTGATGCTGTAGAGCAGCTGATGGGGCTTCCGCTTAGGGGGCTCAGCCAGAGAGAAGACCTGCTGCTGGGGCACGCTGGTGGGGATGGTGACATGACGCTGGTGGAGAGGGTGAAGGTTCTGGTGGTGGGGCGGGACGGAGCCGGAGTAACCAACGGCTACGGAGGCAAAGGTGAGAGGGAGGATGACGAGAAGGACGAGTGGTTTCACGTGAAGCAGAGAGAGCGTCCGACTTACTTTTCTTGCCGTGTTTGGCTCTCCGGGCGTTAATGATGGACTGTTTCTTCTGCTCGTCACTGATTTCTATTCCTGCAGAGACAAACCAGCACACGACAGTTCTAAGAATATGTCTCCTATTTCTAATCAACATGTCTGACTTGTAGTCTTAAAATAAGACTTGACCTGAAAAAGAAAATCTGTTCATTCGTTCATTCATCCATTCATTCGTTCATTCATTCATTCGTTCGTTCGTTCGTTCGTTCATTCATTCATCCATCCATTCATTCGTTCATTCATTCATCCGTCCATTCATTCGTTCATTCATCCATCCATCCATCCATCCATTCATCCATTCATTCATTCATCCATCCATCAACCTTCTCCCATTGCTCTGGAGCTGGTCCCAGCTGTCAATGAGTGAAGGACAGACAACCATTCACACTCACATTCATTCACTGGAGGTGGCAGGAA
>CAAKHB010002195.1:182419-194585 GCA_901007665.1 Aeoliscus strigatus
GGAGGAGTCACCACCCCCCCTCAAACGAGTGCACACACATACACACACACACACACACACACAAACACAGCCAGCATGAGCCCGCCTCAGATTAGACTCCCAGGGACAAGGATGAACATTCACCCACATACATAACACGAATGAAGGAAAAAAGAACTATGAAACATTAGTCGAGCGTTATAGAGCATATTCCATGTGTAGCGTGCACAGAACAGGGAGTTAGGTATTTAAATCATCAACTCCCTTCCTGTTTGGCTAGAAAACCCAGACTGTTGTGTGAAGAGACATAAATGCACTGTGGTAAGTGACCTCTCGCTGAGAGGTCACATCTGCAGAGGTATGTCCCGCCCACGGCTGGGATGAAATTCATTAGGCCAGAATAAACTGAGCATTATATTGAAAGACCACCAGACAGGGAGTATCAGGGGAAAATGAGCATTTCAGGTCATTTTCCATTCCCTGGCAAAACTCTGAGACAGACACAAGCACCCTGGAGCAACAGCATCATTCCGCTGTAAGATGTCTCTCTCCATCTGTTATACTCAACAAATGAAAGCTGCAGGCATGTCTCAAAAACACCACATAGTCAACAACAACAACAGATCAGCTGATGAGTATATTTGTATTTGTATATTAGTAGTAGTATATTAGTATATTTAAACAGTTCACTGTGCATTCTTCATGAAAACAATAAGTGATTTAAAGAAAATACATGACATTCCGAATTATATACTTGCATTAATGTGAAATTTATTTTTAGTGTAAATGCTTCTGCTCAGACTTTAAAAGCCAAGATCTAAAGTGTCAACCACGGAGAGTGTGTGTGTGTGTGTGTGTGTGTGTGTGTGTGTGACTGCTGCATATTCTTCTTCGATCCCAGTAATAATCTGATTAGTGGAGCTTTACCAGTCTGTGTTCAGAACTGGTTTCATCCACACATGATAGCCTAATCAGGGAGACAACTAGGCCATTCAGAGTGGACTGAAAGTGACACTGGAGAGCTTGTAAACAGCCCACCAGGTCGCCCCTTGAGTCACTGCAGGGGGAAACTGTGTCACAGTTTAAAGGGAAAGACAAAGACTAGAATCCTTTAGATAGCATGTACAATGAATGTGGTTGTTTTTATATATTTTACAGGCAGATATTCCACTGACTGACTGATTCTCAGGCTAGTAATACAATCTGGATGGATTAGGTGAGTCTACTCTACTGGGTCTGTTTCAAATTCTCATATTTGGCATTGACCTAGTTCCTCATTTTTGATCTTGCAGAAAGAAGGGGAGTCAGAGTCACCACACCCCTTCCTGCAGAGCGTGGGAAGTACAGGTACAGGATAGACCAGGGAGTGTCACCACTTTCACACAGGCAGCCACTTACTTACCTGATCCACTGACGACTGTCAGAGACAGACAGACAGACATTTAACACCAAACAGCATGAAAGAACAAGCCATGACAATACACCACTGAGCCTGGGTGTCAAAAACATATTAATAACTACAACTCACCGCCATAAACTGTCAGAAAAAAACAAAAAATGAGACCATGGCAACACTTGGGGTTCACAGTAAATTTACAACGAACAATGCTGTGTGGACAGCGCAACAATAGGAAATGAACTAATGCAACATTCATAAAACAGATACACTCCTGACTCACATGATTGTCACCTGTGTATAAAAGAAAGCCAGTGAAGGTCATTTAGTGCTGTATAATTGTAAAATAAGGGACTTTGACCTGTGCAGGTTCATTACTACTGTATTTTATTTAAATGTATTTTATTTGTGTATGCAATGTTTTAAACCTCTGAGAGTTTTTGATTCTTTTAATATTTTATTCTATGTTCAGTGGCACTTTACACCAAGACAAATCATTAGTATGTACAAGCATACTACTGATTCTGATTAAACACTGACTTGAGAATGTTCTGTAATGATCCATCTGGGGACACGTCCATGAAGTTCGTTAATTGGGAGTGAGGTGCAGTCCTCAGAGATGTGTATCCTAGTTATGACCTGCTGAGTATGAAAAGGGATTAAACTAAGACCACAGAGCACTGCTTATTTATTCCTGCATTAATGAACTTTCTCTGGCCGTAGAGCTTTGTGTTCCCCGGCTCCTCCTTCAGCAACTCACACATCACTATAACAACCAGGGCTGGAGCCACAACACCCCCCCCCTCTCTGGTCCCACCTCCACCGGTAACACAAGCAGGACAACCACTGGCTGGCAGGCTTTTCGGCACAAATAAACTCAAAAGTCCTATATTCTTATATTTGAAGGAGAAGAAGGAGAAAATCTCACCGTGCTCATAGTCGCCGGTTGTTCACATCGACAGCAGCCGATTTCCGTCGTTCAGCCACAATGAAGCAGGTTGTTTTCCTGTGGCGACCGACACGATGCTGCTTCGAGAAAACATGTCGGGATGCAACCGAGGAGGGGAAGAAGGTCCTCCAATTACTTCCCCAGCGGCATCCCGAGCCGACCGTCCGCGGACGTCTTCTTCAGGACGAGGAGCTAGCAGCTGGCGCTAGCAGCTGGAGCTAGCTCACGAGACTCTCAGATAAAACTTCTCAATTGCGTAACACGTTTTCAATTTCACTTTCAAGAACCTGTGAAACCCCGAAAGTGGTCAAGGAATTAGCAAAATATACAAAAAAAACAGGTGTTCAATTGTAGTCCGACGCTGCTCAGGAAAGGTTCGTTATTTCACCGTTAATAGTGTTAGAAGAAGTCGTTCTGTGGGGCCGTCTGCTGAGCATCTCAATGCACTTGTTGCTGTTTTTTTTTATGGGCGGGGCTTAGATGTTACAAGAGCGGCAATTGGTTGACCGCAGTATGACCGTAGAATAGCAGCCAATTATATTTCAGAAGATGGGACCACTGGCGATAAGACACGCCTACAGTGGCGCGCTGTCTTCATTGAAGGAAATAAGAAGAAAGGAGATGATGCACTTCCTCTCTGAAGATAAAGACTGGACCTTCCAGTTTGCGGCACACTCATCGTCATATCATGTCATTGTTCCACACCAAGACAGTTAATGACATTTTTTGCTTGCCTATCCAGAAATACGAGACCAGGAGAAGCAGAGGACGGTTTTGTACCACTTTATTCCAACACAACAAAAAGCAGTTGTGATGTCGGACTGTGACAGAACACATCTGATTTATAACTAACTACAGATTTGAATCCATCCCATTAAACCAAGTGATTTAATCGCCTCTACCTGGAATTTATGAATTAATTCGTCAAGAAACTGCCCCATGTCAGAATTTCAAACAGATATGAATCATACTCCAAAGATTAAGAAGCCAGAGAAGGTGGTGTCATCATCTTCATCAGCAAAGAGCCCATTGAAGAACTCTCCTCCAGCCACCTGCAGCCACACCCTGTCCCCTGGCGCCAGGTGCAGCACAGCGCCCCCTGCTGCCTGGTCCTCACTGCTCTGGTAATTATCCATGGTGTGGATTATTTTTACACCGTTCTTCACTAGAGCCACTTTCACATTCCTGGAGAACACTGTGATGTGATAGGTGAAATAATAAGCACCTGCTACTGAGCAGGTAAATCTTCCTGTTTGAGGATCATAATGATTTTGTTCGTTGTAGATAATTTTGTCAAAACGGATCGGTGCATTCGCTGCTGGGAGTTTGGACTGAGCTGTGAGTCCCACAGAAAAAGCACTTTTAGAGATAACAGATGCATCTCCCTTTTCGCCCTTGTCACCACGCTCTCCTCGAGCCCCCCTGTCACCACGATATCCAACACTGCCTTTGTGACCAGGAACACCAATTTCCCCCTTAGGTCCGGGCCTGCCCGGGGGTCCCACAGGTCCTTGAATGCCTCTGTCCCCTCGAAGACCAATTTCCCCCTTTGGACCCTCGGGTCCTGGAGGCCCCAGATCACCTTTAGGTCCCTGAGGTCCAGGTAACCCAAGCTCTCCCTTACTTCCTTTCAAGCCAACAGACCCTTGAACTCCTTGGGGGCCCATTTTCCCTGGAGGCCCCCGTTCTCCATTCTCGCCCCTTTTCCCCTTGAGCCCATCTGGTCCAGGTGCGCCTATAAATGATAAACAAGAACGTTTACTGTCAGATATGTAAAAGAAATGAAGCAACTGTTGCACCATGTTATTTCGCATATTTGTATATTTTCTACTTCCAATAGTGCTGCTTCTTCTGACGTTACGTACCAGGTTCTCCTGTGTTTCCCTTCTGTCCATCCTTGCCTGCTGATCCAACTGGACCAATTTCACCTTTTAAAGGTGAATTTAAAGGTAATTATTTTTCCAAATTATGAGAAAATATTTTGAGAAACATAGGTACAGTAATAGAGAAGAAGATACATTCAAAATTTACCTTTATCACCTTTGTCCCCTCTGAGTCCATCTCGGCCATCTCGGCCAGGCATGCCATTGTGTCCAGGGTCTCCTGGTATTCCAGGGTGTCCACACACACAGCCTTTGGTTTGGCTTCCTGCCTGCGCAACACACCTGACTGCCCACAGAAGGAGCAGGAGCGCAACCTGAACCTCCCTCTGCAACATTGTCCCTGATGCACCTGTCTCACAACACTAACATCCCACAACACACAAGCGTTTGAAGTGAAAGACGCCCATTAACCTCATAACCACATGATTTAGCTAATGTTGCCTTCAGATGGGGAGCCTGGAATCTGGGCAAGTACAAGCTGAAAACGAGACCTTTGTGTTCTCTCTGAGTCATTTAATTGGCTGGATGAGGTTTTTGGTTTACTTATTGATTCCATCCTCATGAGTTACACATCACCTTTCCTTCATCAGGTTGAAGCTAATAATAAACTTAGTCCAGAAATGTATGTGAGGTCCAGAGAGAGAAATATCTCACCTGCTGCCTCCCTGTACAGTCATAGTAAACATCAGTAAATAATCTTTTTTTGTATTGCTTGTTATTTTATGGAATGGACAGGGTGGGCAAAACTGAACCTCAGCTTATTCATTTTCCAGAGTTTGTTTTATTTTATGGTGTAAAACTAATTACTGTAAATATATGATTATGTTTTGTTAGTTGTGTTCACATCAGTTAGGTATAATGTAACCACAGTAAATCATTCATTCACTCACATCTAAAATGTGATCTTCCAACATCAAGAACAACTGAAATAATGAAATGAAAATAACACTAGCTGGGACTGGCTCCAGTACAACCGCAACCAGAGCAGAGCGGAAGATGAAGAATGGATGAATGGAAAAATGAAATGACACCTTGAAATGAAATCTTTTTTTTTTCTAATAGATTGAAATGTCATCTTTTGAAATGTGTGTGATTTTCCTTATGGCATCCTCAAAACATGATAAATGTTAATTCATGCAGGGGGGGTTCAATTGAGGAGTCTTTGAAATGTCAACCTACCACAAAAGACAGGCCTCATAAAATGGATCATTTACATAATGGAGGGACTTCTGTGGTCCCTGGTGTGAGCACAACCAACCCAGGATGCCTCTGACATGTCTGCTTGCCTCTCTAAATAATTGCACCTTTCCGATGTTATCTAAGATGCACATTTCTTATATCCAGCAGACGGTAAAAGCTGATCCAAAGGATGGAATAACCTCTCATAATGATCAGTGCAATGCATTTAAACAGCATTTTTCTGCTGTCAGGAACATAATTTACTCAAGGTCACTCAGCAAGGCCAGACCTTACTCACATCCAGGCTGGAATCAGAGCTACAGACAAGTGAAGCCATCATCCTAACGAGTATGCTGACCTGCTGCCTTCTTATTAGATTGCGTATGGAGAGGATGGACAGGAGGGATGGGTGCTAGGGAGGAGCCGAAACATAAACGCCAGGTAAGAAAAAAAGACACACAACAAAGACTCTCACAACAGTCTGTGTTCACAGTGAACCTCTGCCTGACCCACACAGACACACGACATACACTTTATTGTTTCAATAAGCTTCCCGATATAAATATATTTTAAAAGTATAAACTTGGAGATAAGTGAACATTCAAGAAATGTGTTTACCTACCACCGCTCAGTCTTATGTATATTCCCTACAGCACATTCACTTTCTCACAAATGAGACAAACTATGGACAAAGGTCATATGAAACAAGTAACACGGGCATGGCTCAGAATGAATGGAGCTCTTTTGTAATTCCAGGCATATCAGGACCGAGTCTCTTATGAACCTCTAACCAGGCACAAAGTGAGGTTGATTTGACTGAGGACACCGATACTGCAACAGCATTTAGACACTGAGTTCCATTAAGGCTAAACGATCACACAATACATGTTAACATGAACAGAGAAATATACAGCATGCTACTGGGACTTAGAGTGTTAATGAAATTGTAAAATACTGATGGCTTGTTAGGTGAAGATATTGGAATCTCGAGTTGGGTTTGAGCCTAAATTTCATGATTCTGATACCCAAATTATGTAATCAAAGCAAGGTAAGATGGGAACAGTACATCACCGATGGGAAAAGACACAAAGGGAGAGAGTTCGAAGGACCTTTTGACATCATTTCTTTGTGGATGTTGGAAAGCAGCAGTTCCAGGTTTAGGTTAGCATAGCAGGCGCCGTGAAGGACGGGGAGACTTTGAACTACAACAGGTGTTAGTAGAAAGTAAAGTCTGGAAGCAGGTGAACAGGTCTACATGATCTGACGGTGCATTCCATAGCCCGTCATACCCGACTGAGAAGCCCCGCGGTTGCTACCCATCTGCAGGCTTATCAAACTTTGGCCTTGGCGCAGCTGCTCTTCGGTGAACTCCCGCCGATACCCTTGGGCTTTCCTAAACGCCATTAGAGGACAATCAGGGGACTGGTGAAGGACAAGAGGATCTGATGGGTACAACTAGGCTTCCATTTACCTGTGGAACCAGTCTTGATCACCTCTGTAATGACCGTCATCCTTGGTGATGGCCACACTCCCCAGAGCCATGAGGGTTCTTTGCACCGCGGCCATGTCCTTTCCTGAGGCACAAACAGCAAAATATAGTTTACAAGTTGAATTAACACCTGAAGCCAACGCACAGTCTGACATGACTGAACACATCCAGCCTAACAGTGGGTGGAATGTGAACTGAGACTTCTTTTACCTTCCCAGAGGTCTACGGTCTGAAATATATCAGTTTTTGTGACTCCATACGCCTCTGCTGCCTGCAGGAACTGAGAGATCTTCTCCATTTGCTTGAAGGCCATCTGAGTCTCTGGAATCTTCTTTATAGGCTCCTTCCCTCTTGGATAAAGGCTGTTGATGAGCCGACACAGAATCTGGGACAAAGGGCAGCAACGGTACCTCCATCATATCAGTGATATCAACTCAGTCAGTTGATCAGAAGACTCTTTCACATGTCAGAAAAATCATTGCATTAATTTAAATAGATGGTGGATAGTGGAAATGCATCATGTCTTCTGGTTACATTACTTTTCCAGCTCATGTATCTACTGCTGCTCCTCTGAATGTAGCCATCTGTTACATCAGTGACATTAGGCAACCTGCAGGGGACCGTCGGCACATTATGTAACTGGATGGTCATCAGATCTGAAGCAATTTCAATGGAAAAAACGTAGGTTTGAACCAAAAGTGACAATGCGGTTTTCATTTCTAACAAACATGGATCCATGGATTGACTGATGATAATAGTTTGATATTACGGGATTTTAGATAAAGAGTATCAAAATTATTTCCATTCATACATGGAGCTGTTCATTTTATTCTTTTTTTTGTTCACTTCAGAGTAGATCTGTTATGTTGTCATTTAAATTATTCAACAAAAAGTTCTATTTTAAAGCACAACCACTCACTGTTCCATCCATCAGCCATTTCTGGAAGTTCTCCCTCCCCGGCTGTGGCCTCTCAGTGTTTGCGCCACACTGAGCTATGATCCAGTCCACCAGCCTCTGCTCCAGGTCCTGGTCATACTTCTGTTCGATTTTCTCCTGCACCTCTCGGCTCAGTCCATAACTGGGCCCCCTGTTCGCCATGGTGCTTGTCCAAGCTCTCTGGGGAAAAAAAAGAACAAATGAAGATGAAATTCCCTTTAATATCCTGTGTGGATGTACTGTACATCTGACCGAATGACTCAGCATATATTAATCAATAAGCCTCTTCAGCAGTAGACCACTATCTGTCTCCATCAATCACTACCAATCACCTCCCCAGCTGTCTCTGTCCTCCAGCTTAGTGTGTGTGTGTGTGTGTGTGGGAAGGGTGTGGCAGCTGTCCCGGACAGGGACATGCCCTCCCATTGCCATGGTGACAATCAAACCTGATTCCAGGATGCTGAGAGCAGCAGCAGCCACAGTGAAACCAATTCAGGAATGAAATGCGTCTTCAGCAAGTTCGTTGTGTGTTTCTATATTTAGTCTCTGATGGATAACGTCAGTCCTCTCTGCACGTAAATGATGATGCATGTCTCTTTGGCCACAAGTTCTCTGCAGTGAAGTCCGATGTCTGTACGTCGTTTCACAAACAGAAAAGAAACTCTACCCTGCAGATCCAGAAACCAAACACATATAGAGACCAACGAGCACTCACCGGAGGACAGAGATGATGAGGAGGAGGAGGTGGTGGAGGCTCAGATTTCCTGTGATGTCCGCGGAGGATGCTGACCAGCTGGAGCATCCATGAAACGCAGGGCGCAAACGAGCCGGAC
Source organism: Aeoliscus strigatus (assembly GCA_901007665.1). Lineage (NCBI taxonomy): Eukaryota > Metazoa > Chordata > Actinopteri > Syngnathiformes > Centriscidae > Aeoliscus > Aeoliscus strigatus. The sequence continues at coordinate 191,065 of CAAKHB010002195.1, forward strand.
GGGATAACTGGTCCGGGAGGGGCGAGACACTGGTTTTATACGCCAGCCCCACCTGGGTGGGTGGGGCTCTCAGAGAGCAGAGACCCCTTCCACCACTGAACCAGCCTGGACAGTAGGCAGCATTAATGGGGAAATGTAATTCAATTACCAAATTAAACTATAATAAGTTAATCCGTTTCTTTTTAGTATACTTACTTTAGTATACTACAAGCTCCTTGGTCACATATATATCCTTTATTTTTTTGATTTTTTCAGTGTACATCTTTTTTTCCCCCAATTTCTTATGGCTTATTCGATTTTCATTTGATTTACCTTGTATAATTATAGTCACAACATTGTTTTTAAGGTCAGTTTTTGTCCTCATGTTGCTTTTTGTGATTTTAAAGCAGTTTGACAGTATCAGTGTTGATGCTGCTAGAAGTTCACTGACAGGCAACATTTGATATTCACACATTTCCAAAAACGTTAAATGTAATTGGCTTCATTAGCTTTAAGGATTTGAAATAGTGCTGAAGACTCACTGGCACCTCAGCAGATGCTGTGCTGTCGTTTTAGGATGTTGCGTCAGTCCAAGTCTCTAAAGGAAGAAGACACTGCTCCCTGTGGGTTACATCAGCCATCTCCCACTTTCAGTGATTGTACATCTATTTTCCTTTATTCCGTTGTTTTTTCCAGAGGAGGGCAAGAGCACGTCTCATTTTTCACAAGTGTACTAACTATTTCAAGTATTAACATTCCTGTCAGTGAATTTCAATGAAACTCATCATTCCAGTTATACTAGTTTTAAAATTAAAGTTTTTTTGTAGTTCATTCTGTGTCCTGTGTGCAAACATCTTTATCTGTAGGGAAGTGGTCAGTGGTAGAAAAGAAACTGCTGAAATGGGACAGAATTCTCAGAAAAGATCTGCTGCTAAAGTCCAACATGGGGTGTATGTGTTCAGATGTGTGCATAGAGCAAACCACATAATACATCTCTGCACAATCACAATCACTGCAGCTTGCGTTGCAATTAATGTCGTGTGCCTCCCTAAATGTAAGCTCTTACGTACGTCGGGTCACAAAGATGACAGCCTGCGTATATCTCAACCACAAGTTAAAGGTCACTTTTGCAGCTGAGTGGTCCTGAGATAGTTAAGTGGTTGGTTTTGCCCCATTGAGCATAGTCCAGCTCGTACCCAATTACATGTTAATAATCAACCGCCAACGGCTCCATTCAGCAGCAGGAAAACAGGCTGCTCACAATAAAAGTACAGCTGCACCATCCTTGTGGATACCACCAGACAAATCCTCTCACATTTGACAATATTTAACTTGCAACAGAAAGCAGGTTTCTATAGGTTTCCAGCACAAAGAAAGATGACTTCACCATCACATCATAGATGTATTTTGATATAATTTGTTCATTTGGACAGTTGTTGCAGACTGCGTGCGCTGTCGTTTCAATGACGGACACCTGCACTCTAGTGTGCAGAGGTTTTATTGACCAAAAAGGGTGAAAAGTGATATTAAAAGGCACATAAACTATACAACTAGCTGAAGAGGGAGAAGGTGGAACATTTGAACAGCAACGAGGGCAGACGTGGAAAAACCTGGACCCACGTTAACACTGGAATACAAATGCAACCTGAAGAGAAAAAGGACCAGCAAACAGGAGAGCGCCCACTGCAGAGTAAGGTTGAGATGACAAATGACTAGAAGATGTCAGAGAGGGATAAAAGGTCGTATTTGGCAGAGAAACATGCCAGGATTTGGTAATTTCCTTTCCCGGTAAACACAGTTCTTTTCCCGTCAACTCAGCAACCTCCCACTCCCACTCAGACCATTGTGGTCAACTTGTCTATGAGATCGTCGATGGTGTACACCATCAGCTTGATGTCATCCTTCTCAGACATCCGGTGCTGGCCATGTCGCCGCAGGATGACGTCGACATCCGGGCTGAGGACGCGCTCGGCGACTTGCATAGAGATGTGCCAGGGGACGTCGTCATCCTTGAGCCCGTGAATGAGGCGAACAGGGCAGGTGATGGGGATGGGGCTCTGGAGCACACAGTGGTTTTCTGCCTCGCGCAGAAAGTCCATGTTAAACTTGTAAACACCTTCCTCAGAGTGTTTGGTTGGCACCAACCACTCCCCCTTTTCCTCAAACTCCTTTCGCGTCTGCAGGTTCAAGCAGAGATACAACTGAGTCAGAGAGGGTCTATAAAGGAACAGGTCAGCAGTCTTCGACACAGGAATCTACCGGAATCTCCTTGTTGCATTCTCATTTGACATGTCTGATGTATTAAATACACTCTGTGTACACACTGTGTCCGTTCATGAAGAACAGACGGTTCTGTGATTTTTTTTGTCGGTTAGAACAGAGCTGGAGCGAACCACAAAGCGGAGTTCACGATTCCGTCTCTCTGCTTTCACTCTTTCTCCGACAAAAATTCACAAACAGTCGCAACTTCGCCATCTCCTCCATATTCTACATTGTTTGTGTCGCAGTACAAATTCTGTCATGTCAGTCTCCTCTGATCATGAATAAGGAGGAGCGGGGACTGCACTGATCACAGTGGAAATATGAACTATATTGATATATGCAATGTAGTCAAATTCCTTATCGGTTCAATATCCATAAAAATACATATCAATATGTTAAAAATACAGATTATATCGCCCAGTCCTAGTTCAATGTATACAAATCTGACGAAACTGATGCCATGTCGATGCCTAAATTCAACACTCCCACCTCCAGAGGAAGTGCGTTGAACGCTGTGACGAGGTGGTCAGCAGCGGTGGAAATGCCGACCAGCGCGGCAGTTTTCTCTGGCCGTGCAATGGCTGCCAGCAGCATCAGCCAACCTCCTATACTTGAGCCCACGAGTATCTACAAGACAGAAAAAGAACGATAAACGGACTGTAGGTATGAAAAAATAAAACCAATGACAAGAGAAACATCTGGTAATTGATGCAAACCATGCTCCAGTACAGTCACAGAAAAAGAAACAGGAGACTGAAATTAATGAGGTGACACAGCACCACCTTATGGACAAAATGGAAGATTTAAAAACACATTTTGTACTACAACATGGCGTGTGTGTGTAATTTAGTTAAATTAATATTTAACAAAACCCAATGTTTAGTTACTAATACAAATCTGCTCAGCACAAATTTGTTAACTTGCATTGTGTGTGTGTGTGTGTGTGTGTGTGTGTGTGTGTGTGTGTGTGCGAAAAGAAAAATACTCCATTATATTGGTCGAATGCTGCCTCTGAAGTGATCTGCAGCGTAAAGTGCGCAACCAGTGTCAGGAACATTTACCTGCGGCCCTTCTGCTAATTCATCCAACACAAACAGGACATCTTTTTTCCAGGTACCAACAGTCCCTTCTGCTAACACCCCCTCTGAGGCTCCGTGTCCTGTGTAGTCAAACCTGCAGAAATAGGGATTTGGATTGTATGCGTCAAACAACCCTTTAGATTCAATGACTTACTTCCAATCAACAGAAACACTGACAGTCTTTTCACGAGCTGCTCCACA